>PVHX01004908.1:0-118045 GCA_004024805.1 Geosciurus inauris | reverse complement strand
TAACTGAGCAAAGCACATGAAAATAGACAAATGAGCAAGCCACAGAGGTTGGCTTGAAGCACTGTATGGACCATGGAACCCACATTAAGGTGCAAGTATTCATTTAGTTCTTGTTCTTTGCAACAGACCTAAAACTGTTTCTAATAATTTATAATCTAATTCCAGAAGTGCTTCCTTATAAAATCTGGCTATACCAAGAATGACCAAGATTTTACCAAGAATCCTAAATTAGATGTATCCGTGTATATTTCTATTGTTTTTAAAGTTTATGTACCTTTACAATAAAACAGGTATTTGGACCTAAAGAATTGATTATGAATATAATCCAAAGAAATATTTTCAATAACTTCTGTTATCAAAAACTTTATTGTCAGCTCCTACTTAAGGAGATGCTAGTGACAAAAATTTACAACTGACATAAAGATATTGAGAATCACGTCTTTCTGTGAAAAGATATTTCCTATTTGTACATAAAATGCCAATTTGGCCTCTATTTGCTAAAGAGACTATTGAAATAAATACTTCTGAGATTTTTATTGTGCCATGGAACATTGAGGGCAAATTCTTTCATGATTTACATAATGTTTTTGCAATTTATCAGTAAGAAGTATAAATGTGAGAAAATGTTTTGAGTGCTTTGCATTTGTGCATGTCACTTCATGAACAACAACAAATAGATATGTCTGCCCTGCATGCTTCTGAGTATTTTATAAAGAATTACTCATTTAATAGCTATTAATCTTATCCTATCCATCCATTCTCCCAATGGCTCTCTAATCTAACTTCAAACTTATGCCCTGAACTACACATTCATTACTTAACCAGCTATATTCATTATAAAGAAAAATTTTACACAGTTATGGCAGGCCTGGGATCTAAAACGAACACACAAAAAGGCATAAGCATGCTAAAATTAAGGAATTGCTGCAACCTCTATTGTGCAGCAAAATTCAGTTTTTATCAATACAGTTCCATGTGTCTGGAAAAGGGGAAGACAAAAGGAAAATATACATACGTATTATTAAACACTGACTCTGCCATAGTGCTTGTCTGGTGGTTGTCTATCTCTGTCAGGCCTGCCAGAAAAAGTAACATGACAGCCAGGTTTTGATCCTTCTTGTTTACTTTTATATTCATGCCAAGAGTCATCCGTGGGCTATGAGTGGACTATATCAGCATCGTAGCCTTTGAATAGGAACATCTGGTGTTTGGGAACTTCCCATGGCAATCCCACAGGGTAAGATCACACAAATACATGTGAATGTCTATTCAGCTCTGCCTGGTCTCACACATCATCGGAGATCGGGTGACCTGCTGCAGCCACACAGCCTCTCAGAGATGGGTATGACCTGCCAAGATGCCAGTCAACCTGCTGACTACAAGACACCACGAAGCAAGACTTCACCCCTGAAACATTATCCCTGCCTTTGATGTACCCTCCTTAAATAAGCCATGGGAGCCATTTTTTAATTGTCCAGCTCCAGGTCCTATGTGGGCTGGGCCTATCAGGTGCTCTACTTTAAAACTATAATTCTGACTCTTTGTCTTTTGTTCTTCACTAATTATTTCTGACTTATTTTCTCCAGTGGCTTACACCCTCCTGGGCAGGAAGAAGAAAACCCTAGCGAGGCACTGGCAGCCTCCTCGTATATTCATGATCCTCAAATTATGCCTAAGCTACAGTGGACTTTAAAAGTAATTATTTGTTTAAAGAATGAATATGTGAATGCATTAAATTAATGAGTAAATTTTTAAATTTATATATATGTACATATACATACTTATGAAACAGAGACCATTATTTATTAGTTACAGTAAATATGGAGATTAAACTTAGGGGAAATTTCTGGGTTCTGATATGACCCTGGCCCACTGTTTGTGTGAGACCAGAGTCACCAGCTCAGTATACTCCATGCGTAGCTGACACATCACACTATACACAACAGAATATTTCCAAACACAGAGTCACAGAGCCTTGATGTGACTATATGATTTTGGGGACAAAGTAGAGGGTAGTGGGCAGAAGGAATACCATGTTTGACAAACAAGATGCCACTGCAAATGATATTGGAAATCAGTGCATTGTACCTGACCAAGGAGCAGAGGACATAGCTTGGAGAGGAAAGAAGGGGACCAAAAGTGAGGTTTACAAGTATGGATGTGGCCAGTCACTATCACTTCAGCTGCAATGTTTGTGTTATCATTCTAGCAAGTATGACCACAGGAAATATCACCAAAATCAGAACCATGACAGTATTTACCCACTAAAAGGAGGAGGAGGAGGAGGAAGAAAAAAAAAGTCAAAGGAAAATAACATGTGGACTATAAAGCATTTACTATACGGTATATACTAGAGTCTTATTTCCAAAAGATCCTTTTACCTGGAATTTTCTTGAGTGCTAAAAAGTACAGTAAACTAGGTGTGGTGAAAAGGAGGTAGCTAATGCTTTGCACTAAGCCTAAGCACAGTATCTGATTCTTCTGTCATGATCACATTATTTCTGTTGAAGTAGAATAGATGCACTAGTAAAATATATTTTTTTCTGTGAATATAATTTACCAGTCTCATAGAATAAAAAAGGATGATTACTATGTCAGTATGTACAGAAGCCAAAGAAGTTTAGAGAATGAAGAAAACAAAAGTGCCAGATTGTTATCTTCACTGTTTTAGTAACTCTAAAACCATCGAAATGGTTAAATTGAAATAAATACTAATTATTTATTTCTGATCTTTTAAAGGTGCTTGTGTAATAGAACAATTTAAAAAAATAGAAGTTTGACGATTGGGATTTTTAAACCAAAGCCTTCCTAATTTGTGCTTGTGTCTCTAATTAGTTATCTCAATGTGACTAGAGGTAACTAATTCTGAAAGGATTGTTGTTCTAATTGGACATTTGTATTATAATCAAGATGAAAACTAATCTGGAAAATTTGTGGAGCCACCCTGTTTCTTGTATGGTTACACTAATTTTTTCTTCCTGTATAAAATCTTTGCTATTCCTTAATAGTATATTTAACCAATTTTATAGGCCATACATGTATATATACACTCACACACACACAAAAAAAATGTACAATGGCAGTGACAATATAATAACTGTACATAACTCAGGCTCTTTGCTATTCAATAATCTAAACTTACTTCAGTGGCTTTATCTCACTGTTTAATTCAGAAATCATTTATTATGTTTCCTAATTGAATATTCTCCTAAACACTGTAAAGGTTATTTCATGAAAGTCATGTTAATAAAACTATCTGCTCAAAAAAATTATAGCATCTGTAAAGAATGACACTGGAATGTATTTGCATAAGATATCATTTTTATTATATCAAAGGTGTAAATTTACATTATCTTGCCTATAAGACTGGCAGTGCTATCAGGGAATGGGATAAGAAAAAAGTAATTTTCATCTCTTCTGTGACATTATAGGATACATAAGGTGCTTCTTACAAATGTAGGTTTGTTTCTCTTCACATTTTTCATATAAATAAGCTTCTTTGGATTTGTAAGATAGACAGACTTGTTGCTTTTGAGGTTCATGAAAATAAAACCTGAAACAGAAGTAATGTCATAGTTATCAAAGAATTCTATAAAATCTCAAAGGGAATATAGAACTTTTGTTTTGTGCAAATTTTAGAACTATAATTTCTATGCAATTTAACACAGTTTGATTTAATTTTTGTCACTTAATGGCACAGAAAAGTAAAATTTTACTAAATTGAAAATTTGATAGACTATAGAGGAACAGACCAAGGAGTAGACTGTTTCCTCCCTGGCTCCAGAGAATGGGGGAAGTCCCTCAGTTTCAAAGGGAAAGGCCACCACCTCAACTACATCAGTCTAAGCTACCACCATGGAGGTTCAAGGGTGCAGGGCCACTGCTCTGGTGGGGCCAGAGGATAGCACACTGCACTGTACCAAGAAGGATTATTCCTGAACCTTAAAATTTAATAGATTTTGCCCTAATAAATTACAGAGTTGCTTGGGATTCATCATGACCCCTTTATTCTGTCTGATTTTTCCTTTAAGAATGCAAATATTTATCCTATACT
The DNA here is from genome assembly GCA_004024805.1 of Geosciurus inauris. Taxonomy (NCBI): domain Eukaryota; kingdom Metazoa; phylum Chordata; class Mammalia; order Rodentia; family Sciuridae; genus Geosciurus; species Geosciurus inauris. Next base: position 113,991 of record PVHX01004908.1, on the reverse strand, counting down.
TGTCCCACCCTCATATCCTAAGATATAATAAATTATTTGGTTTCCTAAATTTTTAGCAGGAGTGGACTTTTGCCATAGAACAAGTCATATCTCAGCTCTGATTTGGATGAGAGTTAGGTGAGATTGTAGACTTAAAGTTGATTCTAGAATAATTTAAGACCTTTAGGACTGTTGAGATGGTGTGAATGCATTTTGCATATGAGAAAGACAGGAAGTTTGGGGAGCCAGAGGGAAGAGTATTATGGATTGAACTGTTATCTCCCCAAAACCCAAATATGCAAATCCTCAGAAAGTTTGGAGATAGGATCTTTAAATGGATGATGTGAAATGAAGTCATTAGATGAGTCCTAATCCAATATGACTGGTGTCACAAGAGAAGGAAACCTGGGCATAGTGTGAAGATGTAGGGAGAGCATGGCTATCTGAAAGCCAAGGAAGAGAGGCTTAGAAGAAACTAAACAGCTGATGCCTTGACCTCAGGCTTGCAGCCCCCAGAACTCTGAAAGAATATATGTCCTCTGGCAATGTTAGCTACTTCTAGAATCCATAATTTGTATATGAGATTGGATTTAAATCACTGCTCTTTTCTTAGTTCTTCAAATGTCCTTGAAATTATGGTCCAGGTATCCTTTATTAATGTTCTTTTGGGTAAATGCAGTTCCTTGAGGCAAACACTATACTTAAAGTAAGCACTTTATAGCCAGGCGCGGTGGCGCAAGCCTGTAATCCCAGCACTTAGGGAGGCTGAGACAGGAGAATCCCGAGTTCAAAGCCAGCTTCAGCAACGGCGAGGCACTAAGCAACTCAGTGAGACCCTGTCTCTACATAAAACACAAAATGGGGCTGGGGATGTGGCTCAGTGGTTGAGTGCCCCTGAGTTCAATCTCCAGTACAAAAAAAAAAAAAAAGTAAGCACTTTATGTCAGGTAGATACTTACATATCAGGGGACAGAGCTGAATCATTTTCCCATAGCCACTGATGGTAAATTTCATTATAGTAGACTCCAACCCAAAAGAAAGAGTTCAAAGACAAGAAATTCTGTGGTAAGAAAACACACACAAATTATTTTTTCATCAATTGCATGGAAGTACCTTTAAAAAAAATTGAACATCATATATATATTTAGTCAGTTCTTCTAGTTCACAAAATCATTAATGCATGATTAATGTACAAGACTATTTTAGATGATAATGAATAGCAATGATAAACACAACTTCCTGCTCTCATGGAAGATATAGAAAATAAACACATGAGTAAAAGAATAGTGTTGGTTTGGGGAAGAAGATAGTCAACTTTTTAAAAAGACAGAACCATCACAGATTTCTTAGAGATTAGTTTTACCCCCATTGCCTCCCCTTCAGGTGCATAATAAGAAGAATCTTGTCTATCAGGAAAACTGACACAATAGGGCCTTTACTTCAATGCTGATGCATATTGCTAGAGTTAGTTTTGTAGCATAGTGTTCCAGGTTTAGAGGTACTGGTCACACAATGGTATTAGATTTGGAGCTACAAAAGCTATACCCTATTAGTGCTGGGATGTACCCAGTTCCTTTCTCTCTGACTGAGATATTCGTATAATATCTGGCTTATTCTGGATTCATTATTTATAATTTTTATGAAGAGAATACCAAATATTTCAAAATATTTTTCTTTTTTACACAACATATAGACCATATTTTGCATGTGAAAATAAAAACAGAAGATAAATGAGTGTTATCCTTCAGCTATTGGTCTAGTGCTGAATTTGGGCTAATGTCAATGACTCCTCAATTCAATCTAGTTAATCAAGCTCATATATCTCTCATATTATTATGATAGTACAAACTCACCATCTCATCTCTGTTTATCTTCATGAGGCTGGAATTTAGAAATAAGCAGGCATTTTGACTCTCTCTCCAAGATAACTGTTCTTTGGAGAAGTAATAACAACTGCATCTGAACCAGACCCAATCCTTTGGACAAAGATGACAGCAAGGTCCTAGGTAAACATTCTCTGTCATCACATTGAGGAGATACACAAACTCTGATTTTATTACTTGTTAAAAACACACCTTATAAATAAAAGTATGCTTTATGATGACATAGAAATATTATGTACATATGATAAATTTTTATAATAAGATTATAAATTAGAAATGCAAACTTTTATTTTTATTTTTCTCTGAACCAGATGTTACCTTTTAGACCCTTTATGTATCAAAGAACATGAGTCTATAGGGCCTATTCATGCAAGTAGCTAAACCATTAGTTTTGTTTCTTCTATGTCATTGTAGTATGTAGAGACTGGAATATCTTCATGTTACATCACCAGTAGATTAATTTTTTCCTAAAAATTTTGATCTTTCAATATAAATTCTGCCTTTTCAAAAATTTTTCTCATGTTAATTAATTTTACTCCCCTATAAACCTATGAGGTCTCACAAGAATTTCCAAAATGAACTTATTTCTGTATCATTATATTGCAGAGTTACATAAACCTCTGTCCCATAAAGTTATTTAATGTCTGGGACTATATCTTATAACTTCTATAACTACATATTGTAGTATTTTGCTAGAGGTTCTATGATTCTGGAACTAATACAAATAATAAATATATTTTCAGTTTAAATCAGTATAAAAAGTCAAGCTATAAAATAATTGCCTACCTTTTTGTTGGATCAAAGGTGATGTTCTTTCAGAAAATGCTACAAAAATAGTCAATATCATAATTAGATCTTCCTTTAAACTGATACATCAATATTAAATCATGAAAGTGTATGCTCTTAAGAACAAATCAGCATTTTTAAAAAATTTTTAATAGCAAGTTTTTTTTCCCTTGATGCTCAAAATTGAGCCCAAAAAAGGCCTGACACATGCCAGGAAAATGCTCTATCGCTGAACTACATCCCCAGGCAAGGTAGAATTTTGATGAGGTAAAATTATGAATCTAGTCTCTGCTTATCATATTATGTGAAAGAAATAATACTTCCAAGGGAAGACAATTTAGAGTACCCTATAGTTACTCACAGTTTGCAGTAAAAACAGCTATTGCTATGGCCACGACCATCAGGAGAAGGCATATGACACCAAGCACACTAGAAATGAGCCTCCACGGAACAGGCGAGCAACCCCCTGGAAGAAATGAAATCAAAGGCAAAATCCCTTGATATAAAAACAGTGCTGAGCAATCAGTAAAAGAAATAGAAATATAGTAACAAAACATGAGCAAATAATTCACAATTTATATAATGAAATAATGGAAGTAAAAAGCTCATTGTTTTAAGATACCATAATTAATGGCAGAGTATAGTCCCTAATTCACAAATCTTTATTATCCCTCTCCATCTTAGTAAAAAGAAAAAAAAAATCCAGCAAGAAAACTTTCTGAAACCAAAATGAGAAATGATTCATTTACACAGTGAGTTCTTTCCTATACAAAAAGTAAAAGTCGCTACATTCTAAATTACAAAGTCAAATAGGTATCACTTATTTATTTTTTTCCTTCCACACTTCCTCCTTTCCTTAACTCAGTGAACATATATGAAAGCGTACAATGTGTTATGAAGGATGATACCCAGGAACAGGGACAAAGTATGAGATGCAGCCTCCACTGAGTGCTCTTTTTCATTTGCCAGTTTTCCAAACTACTACAGACTGAATGCCAGTATCCCTCTTCCTGCATCTGTACCTTACCTGATGAAGGATATTGAACAGCTGGTGCTCATTCCCATCTAGACTCTGAAACTTGGCCTTGATTCTCAGTGGCATTTGACAATTATTTTATTGTTGGTCCAATTCTCCCATTCTTTGCCACCAGAATTCTTTTGCAAATATTCACCACCACCATTATGCCATCTCTCCTTATGGGAAACGAGCAAAGATCAAGACTAAAAAAGTGGTAGAGTTTCTATGCAGGGAAAATGTCAAGTCTTGTTTCATTTCCTTGGGATTTTCTTTGGTTTATAATCTCTGTAGATTTTAAACTACTTGAACTTACTCTATTGGATCACTTCACTTTCTTCTCTGTCATGGCAGAAAGCAAGATCTTAAAGTTACTCTTCACTGAGAATATCCCTGTCTTTGGAGAACTAAGCATGAAATAAGGTAGAACCCAAGATAAAGGAAGTGTTATGCTGGTATATAAACTTAGTCAAACTAGCTAGATATTTATGACTTGGCATGATTTTTTTTCCAATTTTTTGGGATGTAAAATTGAAGGTATTCTTTCCTGGCATCTCCTTGAGCCTGTATCTCCTATGTGTTTCCATCAGGACTCAGAACAGTCATGCAAGGCTTTCAAATATTTAAATATATGAAATATTTAAGCATTCAAATTTAAGGAATTTGAGAAATGGCCTTTAATCTTATCACAAGGTGGAAACACAACAACCTGTTCTGTGATGCATAAAAAGAATTTAATGAGAGGCCAGATAAATCGTTTTTATAACTAGAAAGATTACTATAAAAATGTCAGCTATTTCAAATTACATGAGTAAATAAGACACAATATTAAAATATGCAACTAAGAATTCTTCTGGAACTTGATTTAGTAGTCTGTAGTAGTTAGGAAAATAGGCAAATGAAATAATAGAATTTTGAAACTTAATTAAGGGGTTCATTCTATTTATGATTAAGAGCAAATAGTCTTAATTAACAAGATTGATTTTTAAAGTGAGAGAATTGAAAAAGATGTCCCTGAGACAGACCCTAATACATAAAAGTGTTAAAATAAAGGACACACACACATACACACACACACACCCCTCATGAGTTACAAAGAAAAAAACTTGCAACCAATAGTTATAGTTTCCCATGACTGCTATACATAATTATATTTACTTTCTTTCTTTTCCTTAATAAATATTTGAAGTTTAGAAGACATAAAATGTGAATCTATCGTAAGCATATAGTTGGATGAATTTTCAGTGTGAACACACCTGTACAAGCACAACCCTATTCAAAATATAGAATATTACCAGTATCCAGAGGTGCCCTTCCCAGGGTCAAAAAGTAACCATTATCCTTATTTTCATTGCCACTAAATAATTTTGCTTGATTTAAACTTTCCATACAGTACATGGAAAAGCTTTTACATAAAAAGTTTCTTTATATTTCCACTTAATGTGGAAAGTAACATGTAAAGAATATTAAAATGATATACTCTAAATCACATAAACATAAAGCAGCATCATGGAGGATTTCTAAAATGTATACTGTATTTTTAATATTTTATTTAATAAATGTCATTTATTCAACAAACAATATAAAATTTATGCTTTTTTCCTTAAAAGCTAAATACTTTGAATTTTTAAAGTAAGCTCATGCAAAATATGCCTATGTTTTTATAAAAAATAATCCAAGGAAATATTGACAAATTATTTTTTATAGTAACAAGAAATTGGCTTCTTCTATTTCAAAAGCTTACTAGTCTACTTCTAATCCTTCATACTCTTCCCAGATCATTAGGTCTAGAAAAGGCAAGCTGGCTGCAATCAGATGCAGATTTCCAGAAACAAGACTTAACTGCAACTTCACATTGCATTAACTATATTAAACCTTATCTAGGGGTTAATTTTGTCTCATGATCCAAATTTGAAATAAATACGTGCATCTTTTGTTTGTTTCAGGAAATAATGTGGAACATTCAAGCATCAGCCATATACACTGGCCCAGAAGTCAATCAGTCCAATTACATGTTGACTTCTTGCACAATAAAATACTCAGGGCCCCAGAACAACTTTCTTTAGTCCAGTCCTTTCAAGTAGCTATGCCCAATATTTTTTTCCACACTTTGACACCTTAAAGTCTGTAGCAAGGGAATTAATTTCCAACTTTTTTGACTTATTCAAATTTTATTCTTCTATTCAGGTCTAAAGCAATTCTCACCTTAGCAATGAAGTGTCTAAACTATCCAAATTACCTTTTAATTCATTTATAATATTGACCATTTGGCCTTTGTCATAATCTACATTGTCAATGTTCAATATTTTGTTTGTATATTTTCTAATGAGATTCGGAAACATTTTATGCTATCTTTTTGTATCTCAATATAACTCAGATCACTACATAATTTTCATTTAGTACATGTTTATTGAATATAATATTTCTTCTTTGCTAATGATGTTTTTTGCCATGTTATTGTGGGGTTTTTTTATAGTTTCTGGTCTTTTACCTCTTTCTTGATGAATGGCAATTCGTTCCAACTTAATTTAGTTTTCATACCTCTTTTTTTTATGTGTTTCTGCTGATAGTTCTCATTTAGTGTAGCAAAAGTTATAGGCTCCTCATTCATTTCTATATAGGAAAAAGCTGTGGAATAAAGAGTGCAAATATCAGTATGTCACTCTATAATTTGGGAAGATATATTATAATAAAAACAGGAGGTAAAATTTTTTTTTAATTTATGAAGAATAGATATGTCTGTTACCTTTTCTAGATGCATGTCCTCAGTACTTGGAAGTCCCAAATATATGAAAACATACCATCAAAATTTTAGACGTAAAGGTAATAAAATAACCCTAAAGAGCTCAGAGCCACTTGACCAGTTCTTATAAGGAAGTAAGTAATGCCATTAACAAAGGACTGAAATGCAATTATAGATCAGCAATAATTTTATCTCCAAAAATTCTAAACCTATCCCCCCTAGCATCATTGCAATTTATGTTTTCAAAATGAATATGACAAGTGATTTTCTGCTTTTGCTACTGGAAATAAAAGCATTATGTTTATTAGCTGTGCTCCCTAGTAAGCATTTCACAATTTATGATTAAAGAATGAGGTTAATATTTGTATTTCATAATTAATAACTATTGGGCAAGCATCTTTCTTTCATATTATTTTAGGATTTATTTTTATGTATTGTTTTTATGGTCACTTATGTATATATGATTTTTTATTTCTGAGATAAATGTCCAAGAGTACAATTTATGGATTGTGGGATAACTGTTTAGTTTTTTTATTAGTGCATTATAATTAAACATAATTGAGGGATTCATTGTGACATTCATACACATATGTCATACATTCATATGCACATAAAATATACCCTATTTATGTATAGTCTGTTGATTTACTAGCTTGTTTCTTTATTTTATAAAAATCTTCCTTATTATGAAAAAGTAAATAAGTAATTTAATTATTAAAAAATTAAGACAAAATATATCAAAATATCTTAGTTTCAAACTTTGAAGAATTTTGGTTGTAAATATTTATTTATTTATTTTTAATAATTTTTTAATTGCAGATGGACATGATATCTTTATTTATTTATTTTTATGTGGTGCTGAGGATCGAACCCATTGCCTCAAGCATGCAAGGCAAGTGCTCTACCACTGAGCAACAATCCCAGCCCCTGCAAATATTTATTAATGTTGATTCGCAGCATCAAGACTGGCAAAGCACTGATCAGAACAAAATCTGTTATTTGTCAGACTTTTAAATACCTTACTCACTGGGCGTGGTGGCGCATGCCTGTAATCCCAGCAGCTTGGGAGGCTGAAGCAGGAGGATCATGAGTTCAAAGCCAGCCTCAGCAACTCAGCGAGGACCTAAGCAACTTAGTAAGACCCCTGTCAACTCTACAGACAGGGTCTCTAAAATATTTTTAAAAGGGCTGGAGATGTTGCTCAATGGTTAAACATCCCTAAATTCAATCCTTGGGTACAAAAACAAACAAACAAGCAAAAAACCTTACTCAAATTTCCAGAGGAGTTTTTATAGAGTTTTTATTGTCTGGAAAAATTACTAGACACATGGCAAGGATTGGGAAGAAAAGAGTCGAAGAAAACAAAACTTTGATATCTTGAAGCCAAAAAATAAATTGCAGTTATTTTTTTAATTTAAAATGTCTAAAAACATAGTCTCCCCTCAAAATCTTCTACTAGTCATTTGTTTTAAAAGTTAAAGGAAAGAAAATTATGAGTGAAGTAGAAAAGGTTAAACATACCTGAAATAAAGAGGAAATTCCAGGAACTTGTACTAAAAATTTAATATGTGGGAATCTGAAGAGGCAGGACCTGGTAAATTAGAGCAGAAATAGAAACTGTCGATCCCAGTAGAAAAAAGTGTTTGTTGTGTCGCATTTCATAATTACCTACAGGAACTTCACTTATTTCCCTTTAGCACCCACAATATAGGTGAGATCACTGCTTGGAATGCAAGTAAAATAATACATTCATTTCAAGCATGGTAAATGACAGACTTTGTAAACAACAGGATAACATTGCTGATATCAAAACTTCTTTTCCAATAAATATATTTTCATCAAAGCTTTGCCATATTTACCTCTCAGGAACCATGAATTAAACTAGTTTGAGTCATGATAGTATGAGAAATGCTTTCATTTTCATATTCACAAGTGAATGTTGTAGATACCTTCTGAGAAATGCATAATTAGGCAATTTTGTAGTTGAGAAAACATAGTATGCACTTACACAAACAAGACAGCTTCAATAACACAAGATGATGTGATCTTTTGAGACCCCATGGCATATGTAGTACGTTGTTGACCAAAACAACATTATGCAGCACGTGATGACTTAAGTTTTATATGTGGGTACAGAGAAATTTGTTCTCTTGTATATTGAAGTTCTCTATGCTGTGTTTCTGATAGGTTTAATTACTTTATTCATTATTTTTCAACACATTAATATTTCTTGAAATAGTAATTCTGAAATGAATGAATTCATTAATGTACTCAATACCAGTAATTAGCTCATAACTGTAAGAAATGCATAGATGGATAATGGATAACTGGTATACAGAAAGAAAGAGAAAACCTAGGAGATTGAACTGTGGGGAAGCTAAGGAGCTAGTATGTTTCAAGAAGGAGTTACTATTATATTGAATGCTTTCAAAAGCTATAATAAACATAAAATTCTTTTTAGTGTCTAGAAGACCTTTAAAAATGAAAGAGACTAAATACTGTAATAATGCTGGGAAAATAGAATGAATAAGTCTGTATTATCTTGAAAAAATTGAGACCATCTTAGGTTAATTGGTATAGATAGTTACCTTACTGAATTACAGAGATGGCTGAAATATTTTACTCTTATACCCCCTCACCATCCAGTATTCAGTCTTATGCATTGACTCACTTCACTTAGTTTCTCTGAAGGTTATTTCTCCTCCTCAAAAATGAAGAGACTATCTTCATGTTCACACACTTTCTTGGGTGCTTCCTCTCCTGAAATCTACCTTTTTCTCTTCCTTGTAATTACTGTTTATTGAATATCCTTGCTTGCACAAGACAACTGATAATTCTACACAATCATAGATTCCAAATCTTGCTAAATAACATAAGTGAAGAGAAGCTAGTTTCTTATCATTTGAAAATTTGGTGCATTTTCAATTACAGTAACAAGAGTAAGATTGTCCACTTCAATAATCTACCAACAGCAAATTAATTTGATGCAATTTTCAGGAAAAGTATTTGTTTACTGAAAAATGGGTATGTTGTCTCTGCAGAATTAATGAGAAATATATCATTAATAGACCCTTCATTTTTATATTTGGAAAAGGGAGATAGCTCAACCACAGAAACATACATGCTTTCTTTTTTTCTTACTGATACACACTCACTTTATATTCTGATTTTTATTTTTCTATGTTATAATGGTTTTGAAAAAACTCACATTTGTCTAGTATATTATATACTTTCCCTCTAAAATTATGAATGGTACTATTTGTACACATATATATAAACTTATAAAATGACCCAATAAATAAATTAAATGTGATGATGCAAGAAAGAGACATATTAGGTATGTAAAAAAAAAAACAAAGAAAAGTACAGTTTTATTATTAATGACATTCAGAAGCAGTACAAATAGTTATGAGAAGTAAGCAAGGTAATCACCATTCTTAGAATAGTTTCATAATATTCTAATATGCCAAGGCTCTTTGGGCCATATGTGGGTTTTCTAAAAAGAGCAAAATAAATTAAAAAATCTTTTGTTTGGAAGTATTTTATTTATTTTGATTAAAACCTATACTCTGTTGCCTTTTAAACTATTACCAAAAGCTCAAGTAATAGGGATTAATAATCTTTCCAAACTCCACATCTGATTTCTAAGAATACAATGGTAGTAAGGATCAAGAGACACAATATTTAAACTCAGGTTTATGGGATGCTAGAGATCCCAATTACAAATTTTTATCATATTAAGTAAGGCATTGATGATAATAACTTAACAAAACATGACACTTGTAATGGTCAGTTCAGTTAAAGCTCTTTCAATGATCCTTTCACTATACATCAGAAAATGTGGACTTAAATGCCCTGAGAGTTTCTCCTGGTGTGTTAGTCAGTTTTTTGTTACTGTATCAAAATACCTGAGAAAATCATCTTGTAAAGAAGAAAGATTTATTTTTACATGATTTCAGAGGTTTCAGTCCATGTTTGATTGACCCCATCATTTTGGGGCCTGAGGTGGAAAGGTAAATAATGAGGAGGAAGGGGCGTTTAGTGAAGCAAAAGATATTCATCTCATGGTAGTTGGCAGAGAAAGAAAAGGACTGGATTCCTTCTATCTCCTTTGAGGGCATATTGCCAAGACTTCCCACGAGGCCCCACTTCTTAAAGGCTCCACTATCAGCCCATAGCACCAAGCCAGGGATCAGATCTTTAATAAACAGGCCTTTGGGACATTCAGGATATAAACTATAGTACATGATATGGACCCAAGACCATTTATATTACCCTAATAAATTATTCATTTTAATGCATTATCTGTTTTTGAAACTATGGTGCACTGATTTGTCTCAACATATAACAGAAGTTAATAATCAGAAGGATATTACAAAAACACAGTAAAAATACAGATTGTTTCAAAAGTTAACTGATATGTTAATAACCAAACTTTATCTAGGTCAAGTAGGCAAGTTTGAGATAAAGTGACCCAGGAGCAGATATTTCTTGTTCTTTATCTAGTTACAGACTCCAGATGAATAAATGGAAGTGGTAGAATTTTTTTTAATGGAGACAGAATATTTGTGCATTTTAATGTACATTTTGATAACTCAATACATATATACAATACATAATAATCAAATTAAGGTTATAAGCACTTCCATCTCTTCAAACATTAATCATTTTCATGTGTTGGGAATTTCATACTCTTTTTCTAGTGATTTGGAAGTATAGATTATTTAAATCAATAGTTACCCTACTACGCTACAGAAAAAACAGGATTCTTTCTGTATCATGATACCTCTTTTTGAACTACTTTCCCTTCACAATTCCTCCCTTCATTTGCTGGTCTCTGTGAACATTATTTTATTCCATTCTTCTTCAAGATTCTTTTTAATTTTCACAAATAAGAATATGTGGCATTTGTCTTTCCATGTACCTTATTTTAGTTAACATAATGACCTTCAGTTCCATCCATGTTGCTGCAAATGACAGGGCATGATCTCTAATGGGAATGGTATGAATTTCTGAAAGGCTCTGGAGGCCTTTAGTATATAAAAATGTTTGTGAGCAAAACAACCAAGGGGAGCTTTTTCTTTTGCTCATACTTTCCTGGTTTCCAACCCCGCTCATAAGAGTACTCTCCCCAAAAAGAGAAAGCAAAAAGTTACCACCAATTTAGTACTCAATAAAGACTCCAGAGAGAACTTGAAGAAATGTAAATGCTTCTTTTTAGGCTGACAGCCTAATGTACCAGAATAGGCATAGAGACAGGAATACAGGACAATTTAATTCCTGGGGAATCCTAGCATGGTAGATAAGATATATGTAATAAATGATCCTCAAAGTTAGTTTGCCTTAGAGCAAACAAAAGGATGACTCTACTCACTTCCTTAAAGTTGAGATCCATAAAGCCAGAGTGATAGCAGCTCCTTTGTACTCAGATGTAACCACAAAGGGAGCAATTGAGATAAGGAACATATTACAAGTTGCTGGCTTCCACCCCTGGGCTTGGCAACTTCAAACTAACTGGCCTTTCCTGCAGGAAAGGTACAACCATAGTCCTCAGGTCATCTTCACTGCAAAGGTGTCGTAAATGTAAGAAGAAACTTATTTTGTAAAAAGTCAAGTGTGAAATAATTTTACACTTTTTCTTGTCAAGATTTGTCAAGGTTGTTTCTCAATAAATAAAAGAAATTTAATGAATTGCCCAAGATTTTGTACACTGCTTCTAATCCCTATCTTTAATTTTCTTGGAGGCATTTTGATATTGTGGCTAAAAACATATTTGATATCACGTAAGTCAGCATATTAATTCAACTGTGCCATTTATAATTTTTGTAGTCTTAGTCCCAATTTAACTCTATAATCTGTTATTTCTAAATCTGTAAAAAATAAAGAGAATGAAAGTATCCTCATTAAAGGGTTCTTCTAGAGATTAAATGAGAAAACATTGTTAACTACTGTTATTGGGCCTTTTTTTGTTTCTAATTCAAAAGATTTTTTTCTCCTTTGGTTTAGTTTTGTTATTTTTTTCTTTCAGGAAATATCTCATGAAATAAAGTCCTCATGATATAGTAGAATCAAGGACTTCCTCAATTGTGTAAAGGATAACACCAACTCCCCTTTCCTAACTTAATGCCTAATTTAAAATCTTCCCGAATTTCATGCTGATGGCAATGGTCCTATACTCAAAAACACATGTACTTTGTTCATAGCTAGATAAAGTATATTTTGTCAGTCATGTATACCTTACTATATATAATTATAGATGCAAATAAAACTCAAAAATGATATTTCCAAGTGTGAAAGAGTTAGAATCTATTGTAATAGAAAGATAATGATGTTCCATCTAAGTGAATGGTTCGAATGAAAAAAAAGCACAACCATCAATATGAAAGTATATTTAAATATAATTTCATAGAAAACACATATTGAAAAATCATAAGTTCATTAATGTCAGTAAACAAAATGTACTGTCATCAGAATTATTTTGACCCAATACTGTCCTCCTCACTATTAAGAACAATGGCCACATAGTATTTCTTAGAAAAGTATCCCCGAATGTCTTTAGCTTCTGATGTTCATTAGTGAAGTTCTAGGCTGTTATGACTAGATCTGTAAATGTTCTATAGAAGTTGTCTTTGAAAGTCTTGTAGAAAAAGAAAAGACTGTAGAAATTTTAGGAGAAAACACAGGATTAGGGAATCCTATTCCATTCGCTAATGATGCTACAATCATCTGTTGACTTAAACATGCAGGACCAACAATGTACACTATTCTGCATTGTCATTGTCACCAGTCAGGATCAAGATCCAAGTCAGAAATATGCAGATTGCAATTGCCTCTTAGCTAACAGTGATGGTAAGTCTCTGTATATTTTAGGATGTATCCTGATATCATAGATGTTAAAATGTGAAAACAACATACCTTAGATTCATTGAAATAGATAAAAGAAAAATATGAAGGCCAAACAAAATATCAGAGTAATGAAAAGAAGAATAATGAATAAGTATTATTAATCTACAATATGCAAAATACTACATTAAGTCTGTCCAAGAAAGTTATTAGGTATTAGGTTAAAAGAGTATCACAAATTCTTAAATATACAAAGGGAGAGATGGTTAGTGTTAAATATATGTTTCTCTTGGGACAGAAAACATGGCAAAAGAGAAACTAAGAAGAAAGGCACATAAAAAAGCATAATAAGACTCCCTGCATTACTTTCGTTGCAGTGAAAGTTGACATGTTTAAACATATACCAAAATCTATATTTTGGCTGAGTGAGGACAGATAGAACACAGATAAGCATATGTACACAAACTACATGAATGATCAATATACATGCAATGCATTCATGATTGTTTATATAGATAAATTCAGAGAGTTATAAAACTATTAGGATAATCAAAGTAAAAAGAAATTATATTTTCATGTTATTTATATTGCTTTCCTGTTTACTTAACTGCTATGGGATAAACTTCTTAGGCAATTAGCTCTTCCAGTTGCTAGCTAGGTGAAACTGAGCACATTAGCTGATAATCCTCAGTGTCCTCACTTGTAAATGTAGGCAGTGATGAGATTTACTCACTGCATTATGAAAAAGGTTATATGAACTAATGTGTGCAAATGCTTAACAAAAATCCTGCCACATTGTCAACATCAAGTACTATTTATATCACTGTTATATTTAAATAAAGTGAAAACTGAATTATTACTCCATCAAAGCAGCCTGGGTTCTTTCAATTAAATTGAGTTTCATGGTTAATGAGACCTCTTCTCAATTTATTTCTGACTTTATCTGGTTTGGGTTTCTAGAGCTTGATACTTCATAAACTGACTGACAGTGGGTGAATAAGGGTATTGGTTACAAATGGTGGTTTGCACGTTCTGGACCCAGTGTGTAACTACAGATTTGATCACTGATCTCTAACTCTCTGTCATAAACCGCTCCCGATCTTTGCTTAGACATTTGCTTATCTCCCTTTCTCCTTCTTTTGATGTTTAAGTTTCAAAAGCAGAATCGCAGACCACAGAGCTTTTATGATGTAGAAAATTTCTCTTATATTCCCTTGCTAGGAGCTTCAGAACCATTTTGCTGATCCTTAATAAAGCTGCCTGAGCTTTGACCAACAGAGTGACCTATTTGCTGCAAGTTTTTGGCTATTTCAGAGTGAGAAACCAGAGGCCCGTCAACAACTCACCATAGAACAATGCTTTCCAACCACACATGCAGGTAACCACAACAGTAGCTCCTTGAAAGTCTGCTGAGGTATTAACACCTTATTTTACTCCCACACACATTTATTAATTAGTCATATATTTACTAAAAGTGACACGAAATCATTGTATTTTGAAATCATATTTTATTTGTTCTCTGAGGAATAAGACCTCTTTCAATGAGTCCCTAGTAAGATTAATATTCCATATTATAACATCTTTAATTTGCACACTCCTTCTCCTATTTAGATGCCTCATTTTGTAAAATTATTAGTGTCTAGCACTAATAAGGAAAATAACAATATCCAAATTTTTCATATTGTTCCATATCTTCTATTGTGGTTTGTTTGTTTTCACTTTTTAAATTGACAAATAATGTTATATATCTTTCGGGTTCAATGTGATATTTTGTTATATATACACATACACATTATGAAATGATTAAATCAAGATAATTAACATATTCAACATCTCACATACTCATTTTTGATTCCATAGACCCCAAAACCTTTCTACCTATCAAATCTGGAATTTTATGCTCTTTGATAATTACCTTCTCATTCCCTACCACTCACAGCCTCTGGTAACCATCATTATATGAATTCAACTTTTCTAGTTTCCACAGATAAATGAGATCATGCACTATCTGTCTTTCTGTGCTTGGCTTATTTTACTTAGCATAATATCTTCCAGGTTTGTCCCTATTATCACAAATCACAGATTTTCCTTTTTCTAAAGCTGAATTTTATTCCATTGTGTGTATGTGCATGCATGTACACACACACATATATATATTACATTTTCTTTTTCTATTAATCTGTTGATGGACACTTAGATTGCTTCCAGATCTTGGCCATTGTGAATAATGCTGCAAAAAAAGATACATAGATGGCTAACAGGTATTTGAAAAAATGTTCAGCATCACTGATCATAAGGAGTATGCAAATTGAAACCACAATGAAATATAACCACACCTGTTAGAATGCTGTTATCCAAAAGATAAAATATAGTGTGTTGATGGGGATGTGAAGAAAAGGGAGCATTTTTACATTTTAATTTACATTGGTGGGAATTGGTGGGAGCATTTTTACATTTTAATTTACATTGGTGGGAATGTAAATTATCAAAGCCACTGTGGAAAACAGTATGAAAAACTAAAAGTAGAATTATCATACAATCCAACAATCTTACTTCTTAAGGAATTGACATCAGTGTCTTAAAAAGATATCTGCATTGCCATCTCTCTCTTTTGGTTTGCAAACTACTCATTACCAAGCAGATAGTGAAGTAAATAACTGGTTTGAATTGGGAAGGAGAGGAAGAATTTAATGTTTTCTTGTTCATGTCCAAACTGGAGGTTTATACAAGTGAAAATGGATTTGATTAATGTGTTTTGGTTATATTTCTGAATGATTTGGTTATTGTTACTGTGACAAATAAAATTAAAAATTTATCCCATATTAGTAAAATAAAACCATTACAGTATTGACAATCCAAATACAAATGCAAATATCAGGATCAACATTTCAGAGAACAAATCAAATGCAGAGTTGAACAAGAAATTGAAATTGGTGTATACCTCTCATTTTCTCTTTATTTTTATTTATTGTTTTTAGATAATGTGGAGAATCCACCTGCAATGATTTTCTTCTCAAGCAGATTACTATGGTGAAACCAAGCACTGCGCCCCAACAAAAACAAGTGAAAGAAAGAAATGAAAAGACAAAGAAAAATAAGGCACTGAGCAAAATGTTTTAAGAAAGATAAGGTGCAGCAAAGGGACCCAACCAAGAATGGAAATAATAGTACCAAAAGTGATATTTCTTGTGCATTTCAAAGCACCAAGCACTTTCCACATACTATTATATTTAATCCCCACAACCACGTCATGGCATCAGTGATCTAATTGCCTCATTTGTCAGGAAGTAACTAATAACAGTGAGCATACCTGTTTTGCTCAAAGTTCCAATTTGTACATAGAGGAGTTCGGATAGTCAAGTTGGCCTTAGAAACTGTATATAACAACTTCTAAACTAGACAGCAGCCATCAAAGAAGAGGTGGGGCCCAGTTGGAAGACACTTTAATAAAACAATCCCCTCTGGTACTGTGTAATTATATGTTAGAGCTCTACTCTGGATCAAGGTGTCTAACTGCATGCCCATACTTGATTTACCATAATCAAGCCTTTAACACTTATTTTCTAGGATGGATGGATAATGCATAAAAACACATAAAGCATGCTGTTTACATCACTATAGAGTTCCATAACTTCAGAGAGAGCAAAATAATGCACTTGAAGTTGGCAAAATTAAAATCAAAGATTTATTACTGAAGACAGTAATTAGAAAGGGAGAGAGATGATAGATCAAGTATTGACACCAGAGCTCATGATCACACAACCAAATAAAAAACAGTAGCACCAGATTGGTATTAGCCTCATAGAGCAAGTTATAACTTTAGGTCCTTTGGCCTGGACAAAGTAATTCTTCTGCTATCTTCATGGTATCTGGGTTTCTTAGAACCCATGCTCCTAGAGATAAATTATGTTTGTCTGCTTCATAATGGATTTTCCTACTTTGGCTATGTCCAGTGGCCTTGAATCCCATTCTCTCCTTGAGTGTTGGCTCAGATGAAGCCTAGTCTCATGATATTGAATAAATACCTTTGCATCTTTTTCATCAAACTAAACTGAAACAGTTAAGTAACTAAATAACACAACAAGATAAAGCAGAAATCTTTGGTGAAATTTACTCTCCCTAGTCAGGACTTCCAGAATTGTTGAGCCTCTTAAACATCTTCATAATTATTAGGGAAGCATTCAAGATTCATTAACAAAAGAGTAGAGAAATCTAGATCCCAGAGACCATGAACATGATCTTTATTCCACCCACTGTTGACCTTTGTTAGATCATATTTATATAACTCTATATGGAAGAATCACTACAATCCATGGTATGGGTGGAAAATCTAATTTAGATCCACCTCAGCTGGCTTTGTCTTATTTCATGAACTAAGCTTCAGTGCATCACTTTATTGAGCTAATATATGCTAGATTATTTCATAGAGTATGTTTCTGGTTCTATGATATGGGTTTCATATATACAAATCATTAGGCCAGTGATTTTTTTCTTTTATGATTCTGATTATCTCTTGTCATATCAAATTTACTTCTCATTGAGATTCATACTAAATTATCTCTTTTAGATTCTAAGACTGTGAACACCTACTACTTATTTCTGTTTATATACAGAAAATATTTTTCAGAGTATATCTAAAAATGTATCATCACACACACAAATACTTTTTGTGTGTCTACCAGCCTAGAATCTGATATATAGGAGGTGAGCGATACTTGTTAAGTGATAAAATTACTGAATGAGTTAAAAATAGACATATTTTTAATCAAAGTAAATTTCACCAAAGATTTCTGCTTTATCTTGTGTTATCATGGAAACTATTTCTAATAAAAGAAATTATAAAATATAAGTAAAAAAGCAAACAAAAATTATACTAGCTCTAATTCATTTTATAAATGAAATGAAAAGCTTTTGAGATTCAGAGTAAGAATGGAGGGAACCAACAATCTCTAACAGGGTGATCAGAGGTTCTAATATTTAAATTAAGGCAAGGTATGAGAATGAGCTGGCCTTAGAGAGCTAATGGAGGAACAATTCAGCAGAACATGTTAGCATGTGCACAGGTCTGAGAAAGTAGTTTGATGTAGTCTAAGAAACCCATTAAAGACCAGTGTGGTTCAAGATTAATTAGTGAGAGAGCAATTGATACATGATCCATGAGGTTATATAGAATGAGAGATTGTTTATATATGTAATTTCTTTAGTAGATTGAAACACTATAAACCATATTGAGTGTATATTTTTTGGCTTCAGAGATTTTTAAATTTTTAAATTTTTAAATTTTTTGCTATATTTTTTCTTTTTTAAAACAATACCAAACATAGTTGAATCTTTTTTGGGGGTAGGGGGGTGGATACTGAGGATTGAACCCAGGGTAACTGCTGAGCCACATCCCCAGCCCAGCCCTTTCTTTTATATTTTATTTAGAGACAGGGTCTTGCTGAGTTGCTTAGCTCAGTTGAATCTTCTTATCGTCATTAGAAATCTTAAGCTCCCAAATAAAAAAAATAGTATAGTATGCTTGGGAAAAGATGCTACAGAAATATTTCTTTTCCTTCTCCCGTCCTTTCCTCCTCCATCCACCTTAACATGAGGAAGTTCTTCATTAATTTCTAACAACCTATTGACTAAGAGCAAAGTCATTTCTGTGAACAGAGACATTTAAAGGAATTTATCACTGATCCCTGCTTCTCAGATAGCAGTGAGAGTCTATCAACAAAACTTCATGTGAGTTGTTTGTGCCAATTCACCTTTTATAGAGGCAAATACTCTGCATGGTGTAAACAATGGAAATACAGAAAAAAAACAATTCTTTCTTTAACCCCCCGCCTTTTTATCCTAACTTAAGCAAAACAAATGAGGGGATGAACCATCTTATTTTATTTTATAAATGCCTCCATTTCCTTCAGTAATTGCCCTCTTGGTTTCTGTATCACTTAATTTTTTAACATAAGTACATGCATGTGCCTGAGCAAGGAGTGTTTGGATTTCACCTAGATGCTGAGAGACACTAGAAAGGATAATTTAAGAATGTGTAATGTGTCTTCCTCTTTTGAGGAAAGATCTTTAAAAGTTGATAATTAACATGATGATCTCTCGTATTTTTTTCAATTGTTAGAATTCTGTGGTGTTTGTTTACAGAAAGTGAGGCAGTCTTATGAACGACGCATTGGTTTAAAAGGGGAAATGACAGTTACAGTGATGACTGTTGCTGCAGGGAGTTATAAATTGATCTGTCTTGCCCCCTGGTGGCCAAGGCACAACAAGCTGAATTGTTTTGGAAAACTAGCCTCCAATTGTGGAGTGGGAGGGGAGAATAGGGGCTAGGGAGCTGCCTTGCAAGTTAGCTTATCAAGTTGTTCAGGCAGATCAAAATACAAGACGGATGATAAAAGGTATGTGGCTTATTTTGTTCTAGATAGACAAAGAATCCAAGCGCTTATTGCCCTCATTCCTCTGTAGCAGAAATTGAATTCACCAACTAGATTCTAAAGCACTGCAAGAATAGATGGTGAAGGAAATATGATCTGGCAAGAATTACTGTATATCTATTACTTAGAATTAAAATAAGGCAAACTCAGAAGATGAGCTCTATTTTAGTCAAGGTTCCCCAGAGAAACAACCATTAAGTTACTATATATATTTAATACAAATAGATTTTTATTTTAATTTATATATATATATACATGTGTATAAACACACACATATACATATATATGATAGTGAAGGGAGGAAGACAGAGATTATGGAAATAAGCTCATGAAATTATGAAGGCTAACAAATCCTACTATTTGCCGTCTGCAAGGAGGAGAATCAGGAAATCCAATGAAGTCAGTCAATCCACTGAAGTCAGTCATTGAAGTCAGTCAATCCGTTGAAGTCAGTCAGTCATCCAAAGACTTGAGAACCAATGGTGCTGATGGTGTAAATCCTGGAGCCCAAAGACCCCAGAGCCATGAGCTTCAATGTCCAGTGTCTGAGGGCAAGAGAAGCTGCGTGTCTCAGCTCAAGAAGAGAGTCTCTGCCTGTTTGTTCTGTCAGGGCCCTCAGTGGATTGGATGATGCTCAACTACACTAGTGAGAGTGGATCTTCTTTACTAGGTCTACTGACTGAAATGATAACCTCTTCTAGAAACATCCTCACAAACACATTCAGAAATAATATTTTACCAGCTTTCTAGGCATCCCCATAGCCCAGTCAAGTTTACACATGAAATTAACTATCACATGCTTCTATTTATACAACCATCACCCATGTATTGTTAAGCAGAGAGCACCCATTTGAATTGCTCATAACTGTACTTACACAGATCAGCTGGAGACCTGAAAAGGTAAAGGTGTCCAAATCCTACCCAGAGTTCTTCCCAGATGTGATGTACAAATGGGGACTTGGCAGTGGTTTGGTTTTCTTCTTCTTTTGTGATACCAGGGTTTGAACTCAGGTCCTTGTATATGCTAGGTAAACACTATACCACTAAGCCACACCCCCAGCTGCATCAGTGGTTTTTAGAAGCTTGCCACTGGTGGTAATGTGCAGACAGCATTGGAAACCACTACATAGCTTAATCTTGTTCAGTAGGGCAGATGGATTTTAACTGAATATGGCTATAGAGACTCAGATTGTTTTGTTTGAGAATAAACAAACAAAACTTTTATTAACAGCAGTCATATGCAGATTGTAACAAATCAATATTATTCAATTTCCAAATGAGTAGAATAGAATATTAAAATAAGCCTGAAGGATCATCTTAAAACTTTCCCTTGGATAGGTATGTCCCAATAAATCTGTTCTACAAAAAATTATACCAAATGACAGTCCCACGGTCTTCCTTTTCAGACCTAGATGCATTGTCTCGTAGACTTGTTTTTATACTCACTGTGAATTTCTCTCATTCTTTGGCAAGTACAATGTTTCCTTGCTGTTCTCAAGTATTCATCTGCATACATAAAACTTTGTTTAAAATCCTGTTTTCTCTTTATCCCTTTGAGAGTTAGTAAGTATGAGTGGTGAACAGAAATCTCCCGATTCACAAATAGTCCAGGCAAATCTGATGCATGTAGCTCAGACACGTGAAGCATCTCAAGTGAAGCACTGCTTAATCACACTAGACTTGATGACTCACTGAGGCTGTGGGAGTGGGATGTTTCAAAGAAGGAATTTTCTAATATCTGTTTTCTACTACCATGGTTTGTACAGTGTGGCCTCTGGACTTATAGGGTTTGCATCACCTGGGAACTTTGTCAAAATGCAAATTCTCAGCCCTACTCTGGACCTATGGGGTGAAAAGAAATGGAGCATGGACTCAACAAAAGGAGTTCAAACACTTCCTTGGAAGATTTTTTTCTTTCAATTTCCTTTCATTTTTAATTTAAATTGATTTTTAACTGAAATATAAAAACAATTATACGTATCAATGTGATGTTTCAATACATGTATACATTGTGTAGTGTCTAAATCAGGTTAAACATATCTGTGTGCTCAAAAATTCATCATTTCTCTATGGTGAAAACATTTAAAATTCTTTTAGATTTTTCAGATATATGATATGTGATTGTTATCTATAGTCACCCTACTGTACAGTAAAATAGCACATCAGAACTCCTTACTGTTTTCTAACTGTAACAGCACTTATTGATAACTTCTATCTTTCCAACCCTCCTAACTCTCCCCAGCCTCAGGTCACCACCATTCTGCTTTCACTTCTATGTGATCAAGGTTTTACATTCCAAATGAGTAAGATCATGTGGTATTTTGTCTGTGCCTAGATTATTTTCCTTTGATCCTCACACTCTTAATTTGAGAATTGGCTAGACTGTTTGAAGAACTACTCCATCCTCATTGATGGGCTTTTGATATAGCTTCTTCTTAGTTTTTTTTTTTTTTTCCTTGCTACTCCTAACACTTGTCTTTAGGAGGGAACTAAATCCCTCTATTATGAATCAAATCAAAGAGGAGGAGGGTGAGAGTGGTAAGAAGTTGATCAATGAGTGTTAAATTATAGTTAGGAGGAAGAACTTCTGTTGTACTATTGCACAGCAGGCTAACTATAGATAACAATTATGTACTGTATCTCTCACAACGCTATAAGAAAGGATTTTGAATGCTTACATCATAGTGAGCACTGGATTCAAATGACAAGATTTGGATGAGAATCCAGCTCTGCCAGCAACTAGGAATGTAATCATACTATAACGTTTTTACCTTCTGTAATGGTTTGGATCTTAAATGTCCCCCAATGGCTCACATATAAAGCCTTGGTTGTCAGCCTGTGGCACTACCGGGAGGTAGTGAAAGCTTTAGGAGGTAGGGCCTAGTGGGAGAAAGTGAAGTCACTGGAGGTGTGGCCTTGAAAGTAACATTAGGACTTTGGCCCCTTTTCTTTTGCTTTCTTTGCTTCGCAACTACCATGAGGTAAACAGTCTTCCTCTGCTACACACTTCAGCTGCCATGTCCTGTGCCAGTACAGACCCATAGCAACCATGCCACATGACCATGATCTGAAACTGTGAACCTAAAAAATCCTTTCATCCTTGTAAGTTGATTATCTTGGGAACTTTGTCAGAGTAATGAAAAGCTAACACATCCTCTGAGCCTATTTCCTCACCGGACATTAGAAAGACAAAGAACTTCATTCAGTTGTTTTGTACTCAAGAGTCAAGAACTTTGCTTGAAGCTTTACTATTATGTCATTTGCCTAATCCCGCACAGCTACAGTTAGCATGACTTTTGATTTACAGATGAAAGGCAGATGTTTGTCTAACCCTTTTCTATTGGCTACAGTACACTTTGACAGTGTTTATCAGGAAAATAGAATGGATAAGAATAAGCTTGTTGCAAGAATCAGAAAGGCAACTAAATTTAAAAGGATTTGTAAAACATAAGCATTTATGTTTGTTTATCCACGTAGTGGTCTGGCAGGTTGGCTGGAATCAGCACAAATCAATTTGCAGCTGAGGGAGAATCAATACGTTAATTTAAAAAAAGAGAGAGAAACCAGAGGCTCCTTCCAAATGATTTGATAACTCAAGAGTTGCCCACTGACTCAGGCCTCCAAGGTGACCTGCGGTGGAACAAGATCTGTTTGTCCAAGAGCAAGCACAGGCTCTGTCCACAGAGAGGCACAGAGACATTGTTTGTTTTACCTGAAGGATGGGCTTGAATAACCAATATTCACAGAGGATAGCTTTCAGTTTTTCAAATGAGCACAGCTGATGACAATTCTCCAACTATCTTCAAGAGGAGAGAAAAAAAATCCAGCTCCACCTTTCTGCCTCCACCCTGCCAGCTCCTCCACCCGGCTGCCTCTTCAGTGGAATGTCCTGCTGCAGTGTCAATGGCATGGAACTGGGCAGGGCGCCATGCCTGCAGGAAAGGAAAACATGGCGATGTGTCCAGCTGGAGAGCAGCTGTGTTGACAGCAGCCCTGGAGACATGCTTGTGGATGTGCCTCCCCAGTTAAAGCCAAGTGCCATTTTCTTCAGTGTTCTAGGAGGAATTACAGATCAAGACAAGCTTCCGCCTACACTCTTGCAATTACTACATATTTTTCTTTTCCCTTCTCTTGGACTTGTGCTGACATTGTTCATGTCAGATAAATAACTGCATTTCTAATTTTATGTTTCAAAAAGAGAAATGAGTAAAACTTGAACACAGTTCAAGAACCATGCAATGTATTCGTGGTATTTTTATTGTTCATATTTGTTCATTTGGGGGACAGGTTAATGAAATATAATCAGCACAGTAGGCACTTACAAAGAAATGTGCATGAAATCAATGTAGTGTGTGGGTCATGTTCTTTACACAAACTAGTTAAATTTCAAACTAGTTATTATGCCTTTATTTTTTTTATATTAAGATATGAACAAATGTTAGACATATCCAAACACTGTTAAAAATTCAGATGCTTTTCTAAAATTCTGGAGCTAACAAATTTATATTTACTTTTTTAAAAGGGGGGGTTGATTTTGTAGAATGAAAACTTGCATTTGGATATGAAATTCTCTAAGACTCAAAAATCTTTGTCCATTATCCTTTTACTCAACTAAATTTATATAGTTGTAGTGAGCTGAACAGCATCTTCCCCAAATTCATGTCCGCCTGGTACTTCAATGTGAATTTTTTCATATATGTGGTTTTTGAAGATGTGATTAGTTAAGTTCAGATCTTATTGGACTATGATGGGTCTCAAATCCAATGTCTGGGGTCCTCATAAGAAAGCCAGGTGATGAAAGAATGCAGAATGACATGTGACAAAGAGGACAGAGACTAGGCACTCGATTTCATCACTTTGAATGGAGCCCACAGAATGCCATGACTGTCAACAGCCACTAAAAGCCTCACAGAGGCAAGGAAGGCCCCTCCTTAGAACCTTCCAGGAGAGCATGGCCCTGCCAACAATTTGATTTTGGCTTTCTAGTCTCCAGAACTGTGAGAAAAATATGTATTTTTTAAAGCTCCCAGTTTGTGGTAATTTGTTACAGCCGCCCTAGATATAATGGCAAACAGGGAGATTAAAAATACATCAAAGCAGCTGGGCGCCAAGGCTCACGCCTGTAATCCCAGCACTTAGGGAGGCTAAAACAGGAGGATCGCGAGTTCAAAGCCAGCCTCAGCAATGGCGAGGTGCTAAGCAACTCAGTGAGACCTTGTCTCTAAATAAACACAAAATAGGGCTGGGGTTGTGGCTCAGTGGTCGAGTGCCCCTGAGTTCATTCCCTGGTACCAAAAAAAAAAAAAAAAAAATTCAAAGCAATGGAAAAAAGGGGGAAATATTACCATGTTGATAACAGAACATAGTTTTTAAAAATTCATCCTGAAGAGAAAGCTTGAGTGAATGATATTGAAACAGATTCTCCTAATAAATGAACCCGCTGCCCAGAACTCAAACACTGCAGATTTCTTGCATGTGATTTAAATTTTTTAAACTCATGACATGCCAAATATTGTGCTGGGCAATGAAGAAAAAATAGTTTACAAATTCAGTATAAAATCTTCCTTTATAAATTAGTTTCTAATGAGAAAAAGACACAGAAAAGAGAACCAAAATGTGTGTTGAACTGTTTAAATGTTCCATGAAGGAAGAAACCTACGCAAGTATGGCACAAACGAAACCAACCTAGACATAAAGTTTCAGTGGACACTTCCAGAAAAGAATGTTTAAACTGAAATCAGGAGAACAAATTTCAGTGTAATCATATAAGTAGTCAGAGGGACATCTATTATATATTCTAGAGCAATCTGTGGGAGGTCTTGAGGTTATTGAAGGAAACAACAACGAGGTTGCATCTGAAGATCTGAGAGAGGCACCAAATACACAGCACAAGGAGCAGAGGCAGAGTGCACTAGGAAACATCAAGGACATAACTTGTCATTTTACATCCTGGACTTGACAACTTACTTGACTTTGAAGGCTTAATTTTGCTTCCAAAAATGCCTCATCTACCTACTAGCTAGAGAATTTTGAGATTTGTAAGCAGGATATGAAAACTGCCCACATTCCTTTGGTCTTAATTATTGCACAGCTGTTTTAAATTCAGCAAAATGTATTAAGAGCCAGGCACTAGTGGAACACAAAAATGAATTACATCATAATCCAGATTTTAAGGAATTCCAGGTGCAGGAGGACATGTATCTAAAGGAGGAATATCTAAAGGAAGAGTATTTAAGGAATAACATACTAATAGAAATATATATATATATATAAGATACAAAATTTTGCAAAGCAGGCATTATTTCTGACTTATGAATGAGGAAAACTGAAATGCACAGGGTTAACTAACTGGCATATTTATCTAGAGCTTCATGTAGAGAAGGGAAATCCATTCTCCATTTTATGTCTGCCTAAGAAATCCATTGCAATGGGAGAAGAGGAAAACGACAAACTCTCCTGACTCAATTCTTAGGATACTTTAGAACTCTTAATGATTCTATACACTACCTTCATATTTAGTTATTTGTGCAGGTCCCTGTGGTAGGTTTAGAAAAACATGTAACATAAGCTGTCTTTTAAAAACGACTTATACAAATGTGTTCTCTAAGTATAAAATATGCCAATAATTAGCTTCCAAAAAAAGATTGAAATTAAAACTGGAAGTACTATGCAAATCACTTAAACTTTGTCTCAAATTCCTTATAAGCAGAAAGATTCAAAATACACGTTTAAAGTACTAACTTCATTTAATGTCCATCATCTTGGGCCCACTTTGACTTAACCACGGTGGAAAAAAAGGGCAGAGAAAGGAATTAGCCTGACTCATAAAAATGTCTCTTAGTCTTGAATAAACTATGGCAATTAAGATTAACATCATTTTATTATTATGTAATTACTACATTGAACACAGTGATTTATTTATAATTACATCTCAATGACAAAACATTTTAAATTCTTTTCATGGTATTTGTCCCATGTAACTTTTATTATAGTTTGGATCTTAAATGTCTCCCAAAGGTTCATATGTTAAAGGCTTAGTCAGTACTGGGAGGTAGTGGGATCTTTAGGAGGAGGTTTCCTCCTAAAGTAAGTTAAATCATTGGAGATCTGCCCTTAAAAAGGTTATTGGGACCCCTGGACCCTTCGTGTCTCTCTCTCTCTCTCTCTTTCTGCTTCCTGGCTGCTGTGAGATGAGCAGCCTCTTCTGTCCTGTACTGCTTCCATAATATACTGTGCTGCCACAGACCTAAAGCAATGTGGCCAAGCAACCATAGACTGAAACCTCTGAAACCGTGAGCCAAAATAAACCTTTTCTCTTTTAAGCTGATTTATCTTAGGTATTTTGTCACAGCAACAGACAGCTGACTAAATTACTGAAAATCATTTTACTGTGATAAAGGACTCCCAGTTGCTTGGTTAAACAATTAATAGTTAATGATTAATGGAGAATAGTTTAGATTAAGTTGCAAAGCTGAGTTGCTAATACTTTAAAAGTTAGTAAGTAAATCTCAATTCTTGGTATATTAATCCATATGCTTATTCACTCATTCCTTCATCTAACAATCATGAGTTTCGAGGCACTCTGGCTCCAAGGAACAGAGAAAAATAAGACAGGGTCCTAGTACTTGCAGGACCAAAAATGCAATGTAAGAAGTAATGTAGGTTCAAAATAAAATAGGCAATCCAATAAACAGTTAATGAATGTATGGGTGCCTTAATGGAAATATAGGATGCAGTGACTATAAAAAGAATTACATTGCAAACTTCCATGAGAGTATTGGAGGAGATATTAGAAACTGGTTTATGAAAAAAAATCCATTATGCTCTTTTTCCAGACACAAAACTCTGAACCAGGCAACTGGCCACCTAGAACAAAGAGTAGATTTTCCAGTCTCTTCTGCTCTGGGTGGTAAAAACCTAAATAAATAGTTGTTTATATCATTAATATGTGTACAGCATTATATCTGCCTGAAAATTTTATATTACTTAGCTCAAAATATCAAAATGTTTTTTAAAAAGTATGATATTGATTCCAACCTAATAAGGCTGAAACAAGTTATCTGTTCTGTCCCATAACTAAGTTTCACCTGTTATGGAAAAGGAGACCCACAGTATCATCTTTGAGAATAGTGGCAGCTACTGGCATCAAGAGAAGTTACAAAGGGAATCTAACAGAAAGCAAAAGAGCCCCTGCTGCTGTTTCATGTCAAGTCTGAAAACTTCGAGATGTTCAGTTCAACATATTCTGCTTCATTTTCCCTGGCCCAGGCTGCAGCCTGAATCTGTTATTATAAATGAATAAGAAAAGTAAAAACTTGGGAGAGAATACCTGCTAGGTAGCCTAAGTTATTGCCATTTTAATTTAAAGTGAATTTTATTAACATGTAATGGCTTGCAAAAGATTTACTTGATATCCCCAACAACTGAATACATAATTATTCAATCTGTTCGATAGGAAAAGAACTCTGAATTTCATTTGTATAGGTGATAAACTGGTACAGTCACAGAGCAAGTGGCAGAGCTGGAATTCAACCAGTTTCCTGTTTCCTTTCTAGTAAGCATTGCTGAGTTCCCAAAATTCTATAAATGGCCTGTTCATAATTCATGCCTTTCTGGATAATTAATTTCTCAAACGAATTACCTACTTCCTCAGTCCTATCGAAAACTATTTTTTTGAACACCAACTATATGCCAGACACTACTGGCCACTTTGTATAAATAAATCAATAGAAAGTTTTGCCTTCATGAACCTTACTATCTGGAGAGCAGACAGATGATAAGCAAGACAATTGTGTTAGGTGATCAGTACTGAGCAAAAAAAGACAAAAGTAATAAAGACTGGGAGAGCTGGAGTGGGTGAGTATGCTGAAATATTAAAGAAGTACTTGGGAGTAGGCCTCCTTGAGCAACACCTGAGCTGAGACCTGAGGAGGTTGGGAATTAGCCAATGTAAGCACCTAAAACATGACTGTTACTTTTATTCTTTGAATACCATATGCATATTGCTTAAATCAAACAATAAGCAATCATTATGTTTTTGCTGAACGATGTGAGGCAACTTTGAGCCTACTAGAAGTGTAAAATAGAAGATGAATTTCACAATCACTTTATGCAAATTTTGGGAGCTAAATACCCTAAACAGAAGTCACAAGGATATTAAATACATTGCTACGTTGAAAAGAAAACTCTTGTCAGAATTGATACCAGCCTGCTGAATGTACAGAATGACTTAAGTCTCTTGTTACTGTAGAAAACTATGCACACCTGCACCCATGTTGAAATGTATTCCATGATTTCCTGAGGATGATTACTTCCTGCTATGCACACCTGGAAAATGATCAGCCATGTATGTTTACAAAGTACCAAAGTATCCATAACTGTAATAAAAGAAAAAAAAAGGAATATGAGGTATGGTCTGTAACACAATAGGGCAAATAAGCTAACATCATTGGTCTCAGAGCTTTTGGAACAAGGACTATGTTTGTCTTTTCTCCCCCATATACTAAAATAACTGAGAACAACATATTTTGCATTCCTGTCATCCCCAGGGATGTTACACCACAGGCTAGAGTTGACCAAAAAAGTTTGTCAACCTTGCACTGTCATAATATTCAGGTAAATGAAAGGGTAGTATGGGCAGGTGGGCAGCAGGCATGATCTAAGAAATACCTGATATGCTCAGTGCTACACTGAGGAGACCACCTTGACTCAGAATGCATCAAAGGAAAAATAGACCAGTTTCTGAAAATACTTGGTAGATTCATACTGCTAAAATTAATAAAAGAAAATGAATGCCTGGAGCTAGTTCAATCTGTCAAACTAAAAATAGCCCCCTCCACCAAACAACAACAGCAACAAACAAAATAAAAAACAGCTAGAAAGAGTTCATTAAAATTTAATGTAAAAGGCTAGGATGTAGCTCAGGTAGTTGCCTAGCAGATGCAAGGCTCTGGCTAGAGAAAGTCTGTATGTGTGTATTTGTGTGCACACACATCTATTATTACCTGAAATCAATTACCAACCAGGTTATTTATAAGAGTGTCTGAATGTTTTCATTGTTACAGCTGACTTGATGCTGCATCCATGGAAAAGAATTGTAAACAGCTTCAAAATCATACCATACCTATCATATTTGATGGGTTAATGACACAAATAGTGCATAGAGTTAGTTGTAACCTTAATAAGTGTAACATTCCCAAGGCATCTGGCAGTAACTGACAGTACTGTCCAAAGGGGCACTGCAATGCCCAGGAACTGCAACACACGACCCTGGGAGGTGGTATTCACATTAAATAGGGACTGCTGCGAGTATAACAGGCAGTGAACTTGTCTGCCTAGTTATCACTGGACATAGTTAACCATTGTTTGTTTTGTTCTTTGGCAATCTTAACTCTGATTGCACAATATAGTCTATGAACTCTTAAATGATGCACAAGGTTTGGAAGAAAACAATTTAGCACTGGGGCAGAGGGTAACTGAATAGAGTAGAAATAAGATTTCAAAAGTAGAATTCTTTTTCTAGTCTCCACACAAAGTTAAGGGCCATACTAGGGAGTGTTCAATCTGGATGACACAGGAACTGTTATGTCTTTTCATAGAAGGGACAGCTTCAACTTGGATATATGCTTATGCACATAGTTGAGAAGTTTCTACTAAAGTATATGGGAAGAGCTAAAGGTGCATTCATCTCTGAGGATGAAGTCCTATTTGCCTCCAAAGAATGAATGAAAACTTTTTTGAAACATCATTTTAATTTCATCCTCAGAAGCATTGTAGTAAGTCAATTAATCTAACATGGGACATGAAGGGCAGAGTCCAGGTTAATGGAAGGACACTTTCTCAACTGTTTTTAGTCAATGAGAAGCCTCACAATGGCCTGAGAACATTAAGAAGTGTTAAAAGCTAGACCAGAAGGAAACATAAGAATAGTGCTGACAAACACTGCCATTCAGGAAAAACCATCCAGTTCCAATGAAAGCATAGAAGTATCCAGCCTGGCCTTGCCTCTGAACTTAGCTGTTAAATTTTATTTATCTGTAAATCAGAGAGAAGGTCTAAAATAGTAATGCCCCATCTAAGGATACAATTTCCCCACCTGGATAACAGAGATGAGTTGGACTAAACTATGCAAAAGACCTCCTAGGAGAGACAGAGCCTCTAAATTCAAAGTAACCTTTTGGTTCATCCAGTCTGCAATCTTTAGTACCATAGAGATTATTTCAGAAATATAGGGAGAGCTAGGATCCACCATATTTTCTTTAGAACATTCATCCAATCTTATGCATCAGTAGTGGGTAAGTCTTAGTTTCAAAATATAGTTCATATCTCAATAACTCAAATATTAGCTTCCTTCAGCTTTATCCTGGTATTTTTGTTATTAATGACAGGTACTCATTTTCAATGCTTTAATTTAAATTCCTTCAGAGCTTTCCGTTTTCTGAAAAATTACATGATGCCTTCTGGGTTTGGGCTGCTTATTTTCCTCTCCACCCTGACTTAACTTTCCCAAGCTAATATATCTGACATGGCTTGGTGGGTGGTGTAATCCTGCTAAGTATCTTCTATGATTTCCTACTTCCTTTCTGGTAACTTTGTTACATTCCCTAAAATCCTACAGAGAAAGATACCATCTGGGGATATAGCTGCCAAGAGATCAAGGAAGGTTAGAATTGGGTTTGGGGGTTCTTTGAATGTAGTTTCTACTCATTTCTCTGTTATTCTCTCATACAACTTGCACCCCCATAACACACCCACAGATCCACACACAAGTTTCTCAATGAACAAAAGACTCTGAGATAGTCAGAAGATACCAAACTTGTTCTAATGCCAGGAGCATTACTTATTGCTATCTGCTGTTCTGGGAGATGGTGGCCTTATTGGACCAAATTGTAGTGGAAAAAAATTAAGTGTGGTTGGAACTTCCAGCAGAGCCTGGTACAGAGATCAAACTTTGGTGTGAAGCAGAATCATATGAGGAATTTGTTAAAAATTAGACACCTACGCTGTGATTCTGAGTCAGCTAAATCTGGGACGAGGCCCAGACATCTTCATTTGTAATTAGGACACCCCTACCCCATCCCAATACTCTGATGCAGGCAGTCTTCCAACTCAGCTTTCAGGAACATAGTGACACAGCACTTATCTGCGGAGGATAAAATTGTGTACACATCACCACAGCACCAGGCACACTGCCTCCCATAACACTCATCCTCAGACGCCAACTGCCTGGTCAGTAGAGAGCTGAGTAAACATGCACCAACCCTATGAGTATTCACTGCTAACAGCCACCCCCACTCAAAGTTTTTGTTCAAAGAACAAATACTGTCTATTCAAACGCATACCCAATAAAGGCAACATTTCTGAATTCATGGTATATTTTTAAGATAAGCAATTATTTTATTTCCTTAGCCTGACAGCAATGACTTCATTATACAAGAACCTGTAGCTGACAGAACAGACACATAGATTTCCCCCAACAGGAAGAATCCTTATCATCAGCAGAGATGAACTGAAATGTCATGTCTGAGTGCAATTCCTGCTCCCCACCCCCACCCCACAAAACATCTAAATGAAAAAAAAAATCAACAAAATCCCCACAAATTACTAAGTCATCCCTCCAGAATTCTTCTAATTAGCAGCTGCAGTGGATGAAAACTGAAGGAGGGAAGCAGCTGGCCATCACATAGCATTCCTGTGCCTGTGAGACTGAAGGGGCAGCAGCAGGGGAGCAAGAATTCTGGATAAGTGGGAGGTGAAGATAATCTATCTTTCCTCTATATCTGCCCCCTCCATATGGAAGACACCTCTGTCCCAGTACATGAAAAATGCTAATGAAATGCTAAAGGACTGGCTTTAGCTTGTAACTAGAAATGCCTGAGGCTTGTGAATTTCCAAGATAGGTGTGGGATAAGGGGTACTAGAGAAAGAGCAAGTTAGTCAGAGATGCGCAATGCTCATTCAATTCCAGTTTAAAGCCATCAAAGCTACTTCATAATCATAACCATCTTCATGCCTGCCCTGTATTTTCCAAAAGTGAGAGAGCTCCATCTAAATGTCTGTGTGGATATCTATTGGCACCACCAAATACTGTGATATTTGTGTGTGAGATGAGGATGGGGTTGTGGGGGTAGAAGTGGAAAGATAGGAGAGATCAGGGGCTACAAAGCTTCCATTACAGTGCATGTCTTTTGGTCCCCAGGTATGGTCCACTACCACAAGTCCTAAAGCATTCCTGTTTCCTTTTCCCTACCTGTCTTGTGTAAATGTCAAAAAAATAAAATTTCTGCCCAAAGAGATGGGAGCTGTTGCTGGACTGCATTCATCTTGGGCCTCAACCTGCCCACCTCCTGAAATTTCACAAAACTTAATTCTCAGCACTGCTGTGAAATGATGTCATCCCCATTCCTCTACCAATGTCAATTCAACAGCTCGGTCCTGACATACTTTCTTCTTGGGCAGAAGAAACAGCAAAAACATCAATTGAGCATGTGAAAATATAATGACAGTGTGTGCAGTGTAATGTTTCCCGATGTCTTCACCTTCTGTCTCCTCCACGGTGGGAGCCCTCCCTCTCTTCCCCCAAGCCCCACTCACACCCCTCCCCTACCCCCAAGTCCAGGTGCTCCCATCTGCTGGGCTTCTGCCACTCACTTCCCATAGACACTCTCATCACTGTAGGCCACATACAGAAAATAGTCTTCCTCATGGTTGTCCTAGGGGAAAAGATAAGATGACAATTTAGAAAACATCCACATTCATTATCCCTAGAATTCTGAGCCTCGCACAATCTTACAAATTAAGTATAAAAGTTATCATTAGCTCCCATTAAAAACAGGAACAGGATGGGCCTTGCAGCATAGTGGTTGGGCCTTTGCCTGGCATGCGGGAGGCCCTGGGTTCCAAACCCAGCACTGCAAAAAACAACAGGGATAAAAAAAATCAACAAAGACAGAGATAGCAGTTAGAATTAAACTTTGAGCTCTAACTTCACAAACAAAAAAGTCTTGATGGAGAAAAGAATACACATAAGTCACAGAATATGAAGATGATTACTCTTAAAAAACTAATTCTAGCAAAAAGAATGAAGATACCGAAAGATACACATATTGGAATATATATTCAAAGGGAATATCTGCTATGGAATTAAGCTTAGGCAAGTGCTTATTGAATGTTCATACAATTAACTAACAGAGCACATGAGAAGGAAGCTACTGTGTGAAACCCTTCAAGGAATAACATAGTTACAATCTTGGGTTGTATCCACAGTATGATAATGTCCTTTACTATAATTTTTCTTAAACTAGATTTAGACCAATTGCCATTAAACCATCTAAATCACATAAAATAGTAAATTTATTTGCTAAGGCAAATGAATCAATTTAAAGACTTTGGCTTAATTTTAAATTTTATTTTATGTGTGTCCAGATAATGATAAATCTCCTCCGTGGTCTTAGTTTTAGTTTAAGAAGAAAATCTTCAGTATGTGGCTGTCCTAAGCAAATTCTT
Source organism: Geosciurus inauris (assembly GCA_004024805.1). Taxonomy (NCBI): domain Eukaryota; kingdom Metazoa; phylum Chordata; class Mammalia; order Rodentia; family Sciuridae; genus Geosciurus; species Geosciurus inauris. Next base: position 79,806 of record PVHX01004908.1, on the reverse strand, counting down.
CAGAGAGATTATATGGGAATAAACTGTGAAGAGCCTGTTTCAGTTTGAGGATTTTAGCTTTAGAGTAAGAAGGGGCTACTTTACCATGGTTTGTTTGCTCGATCTTTTGGTAAATGGGAATAACATGATGAACTGGGATTGAAATATGTAGTTCTCTCACAAATGATAAGTTACCAACAAGAATAACAGGACTTGTCATGAGTGGACACTTTACAAGTTTTTTCTATCAGGAACAATTTACTGGTACTTCAATAAAGGTGATCCAGATTAAAACACTATGGTCAAGCAAGACAGAGAAGACTTCAAAAGGATTAAGTCTAGTAGGGTGCTCAATCACTAAAGGACAAGTGGTCCCTCATCCGCCACAGCCTTACTTGACCGTGTGTAAGAGGATCCTGATAAATAACACCTCCTGCTCCACTTCCCAGGTGTGTTATCAATATACACTGGAACAAAAGCTAGAGGATGCCAGACTGTTCTTATTGTTGTAACCAGAACCATTACCTCATACAGTTGGCCCATGGTAGCACTTGTAGGAGGGATAGTGTTGTTGACAAAGAAGAATAAGGCGTCCTCAGGTCTCAGGTGGATCCTCTTCCGGATTAAGAAGTAGAACTGGCCAACTGAATAAAGGAAAAGGAAAAGGAAAAAAGGGGTAAGAAAAAAACAAAGGATTAGTAGAAAGATCAAGTACCAGAAAAAAATTTCTATTTTAACTGTCCCCTTTAGAGTAAGCATCAGCTTTATATATCATCTGAACAGAGCCAAATACTTTCCAAGAGCTTTAGTAACAAAAAGTGAAACTTAAAGAGCCTGTGTAGTCCCTGGTATTCCACAGTGGAGTTATTTCTCGTTACTCAATTTCAGACCTAATGCTAGCATATCTACTCAGTCTGAGGGAATACACAACCCAAAACCTTCCCATTATCATCTAAAATTAACTTAAAATACCTTTCCATCCCCACTTGCACCCTTAGACAAAGTAATGATACAGTTCCACTGTACTCTGGTAATCATAGCACAGACATTCTGTGTTGGGACAATGAATGGGTTCAATAATTAACCTCTTCTTGAAAATGCTGAAAAAGTTCTAGAAGGCCAATTTAAATGTATTAACTTTAGACCAAACGTATCTACAGAAATCTCTCCAGTGTATCCTGGATGCAATGGGTATTCCATTAAGTCCCTTGGTAGAGAGAGAATATATTATAATTCCAAACAGAATCTACAAAACCTGCTATAAAACTACCATTAGGAGATAAAGTATTTAGTTCAGAATCTCCTAAAATATGATCCTATCAAGAAATGCACTGGTTTTTCTTTTGGGAACAAACTGCTATTACAATAACAAGTCTTAATTTTCAAAGCAGTCTAAATGATGGATGTTTGATCTCTTTTTCGAAGTTTTTGCTTGGCTGTAACTAAATCAAACAAAGCAAGGTGATGGGAAATGGTATAGGGAACTGGAGATGAGAGAACTATTATGTCATTTTTTGAATCAGATAACTCTGAAAATCCCACATACTTTCTTCAACTCTCATGCATGTGATAAGGACCAAGAATGTTTTGTCATTAAATGAAGGGTCAGGGGAGGCAAAGAGTATTACCAGTGAGGTCAGAGGGCACTAGGTACTTCCTCTTGTCCAGATCAGGCACCCTGGCTTTTGGAGCCTTCTCCACAATGACCTGGATGGAGAGCAGGGAAGTGGAAATGAAAAACTACAGAACCCAACGTAGTGTTTTTCCTTCCACATCCCAAAGTTGTAATGATGGAACTGAGGCTGTCTAGGCCTAATACAACTTTTTAATCCCCACATGCAAACATGTACTTGATTTTAAGTAATTATGAGTTATCTGTAAGGGACACTATAAGACACTAGTATTAGAGTATGAAGATTTTTCTGGATTTTCTCAGATGGTTCTAATCACTTAAAATGCCATTTATTAATGGTACAGTGCTATAGCTTCCATCTTAAACGTCTTCTAAAGGCCCGTGTGTTAAAGACCTGTTCTCTAGCTTGGCACTACCGGGAGATGATGAAACTTTTAAAAAGGTGGGGCCTAGTAGTAGTGTTCAAGCCACAAGAGTGTGCCCTAAAAGGGGCTATGGAACCCTTTGCTCTTTCACACTTTAGCCATGAAGTGCATGGTTTTGCTTCACCATAAATCCTGTGCTGCCACAGGACCAAAACAATGGAGCCAACAGACCATAGTTTAAAATCTCTGAAACCACGAGTCAAAATAAACATTTTCTCTTTTAAGTTGATTACTTCAAGTATTTGTTTTAGTAACAGAAGTTACTCACACAAACAGGTTATGTTTAAATGTCATACTTTCCTAAAATTTTTAAGAAAGACTGCAAAGAAATGTTCAAGACACTATTAAGTGAAACAAGTATTAAAACAATTCTTATAATGAATAACACTTTGTAAAGAATGTCAGTATGTTAAACCATTAGGCAATATTATGTTAGGATTTTAAAGAATTTTCAATGTCTACATTAAATATTTCTATAATATTTATAATATCTTCAACTTTTATGAAGATCAATGTTTTTTTCTGAGAGAAAAAAAGATATTTAAATATCAAACTATTTTATACACTTAAACTTATAAAATATAAAAATATCTAATGTAAAATCATTAACTCCAGAATTATTAATTTAGAAAATATAATCATTCCAGATATAAAATACGGAAAGTATGAAAAATTATGTGAAGCAGAAACAAATACTGAACAAGTATCCCTGGTACCTGGGTGATCTTCAATAAGTCATTCAACCTCTTTGAGGCTCAGCATTCCACTGAGTAAAAAGATAACTTTCAAACACATCTTTTACAAATTCATGGTACTAATATGATACAAACTTAAGTAATACATAACTTTTATGTGAAAATGCTTTGTGAAGCATAAAGAATTCACTAAACATAAAAATTAATTTGAATGTAGGGGCTGAAATCTCTTAAAAGGAACAGATGAAAACAGTAAAAAACTTATTTTGTGTTTATAAAGAAAATGTTCCTACACCAGGAAGGGCACACTTGGGACATAATCACACTTTGAATTTAAAAAAGAAAACTGGAGGGCTGAGGGTATAGGTCAGTGGTAGAGTATATGCTTAGCTTGCATGAGACCCTGGATTCAAAGACCAGTGCCAAACAGGTAAATACATGAACAAACAAATAAATTTAAAATACTGGGATACATAGATATGACCCAGAAATTAAATAAAAAGAAAAAGAAAAGCTTCAAAGACAAACCACTGAAGGCCCAATAATGAGGATGGACAGCACAGTTAATAAAAATCAAAGGGTAACAGATGGAGCCTAACACTGTGCTCTGAGATCTGGCAGAGCTCCTCACAAGCTCCTCACAGGAGCTCTGAGACCTGGCAGCTCCTATCAAGAAATGGAAACCACAAAGGCAGGAGGTAGGACAAGAGCAGCAAAGCTGATTACAGTGACAACTGAGGGGCAGGACAGGGAGGTTGTTGGGAGAGGAGAGCAACAGGAAGAGGAAGAGTAATTAAGGCCTTAGTTGATCAGAAAATATTCAGGTTTCTAGAAAAGCAATTCTACTCCTCACGGTGACAGACCCTGAATCAGATGTTCTGACACTTAGGGTCTCAGTTTTCCTCATCTGTGAAATGTGGATAATCCTCCATACTACTAACAACAAATTCTTAAAAATAGATAATCTGTTCCTAACAGTTTCCGGCTGCTCCAGGTTTTCAATATGTTGTAGCTGTTAAGATCCCATGAATTCCTCCCATCCCAAGGCACAAGCACACCTACTGCTGGGGCTAAGCTCAGGGTTGTATGAGCAGAGTTGGGCCCTAGAAGGGTGTTTAACCCTCTCCTGTACACAGCACACTTCAGCAAAGTAGGATTAAGTGTTCTGCCCAAAGGCACAGCAAATTCCTGTTATGGTACAGAATTAAAACCAAATTTCTGGAGCTGGAGGTATAGCTCAAAGGTGGAGTGTGTACTTTGTGTACATCCCATGCATAAGGGCCTGGATTTAGTGCATGCGCACACAATACACAACATCTCTGCACTTAGTAGAGCTTTTCCCTGCGTCACAAGTAGAGGGTCATAGGCTGAGCACGTCATGAGCAGTTGGAAGGCTCATTGCTGGTTATAGCATAACTGGAGGGACCATGAGATTTTAGCAATTGTCTTGCTTATAAAGTATCATAGAAGCAAAACAGGTAACAGCAGACCATTCTCAGATAAATAGGGAGGATTAGATTAGTTAGAATATCCTGGGTGAATGCAGGTAAATGAAATGTGAAGAGGTTCGTTTTGAGAAAATATATGGGAATTTTAAGTAGATTTACAAACAGGTGCATGTCAAGAGTTTGTGATTTATGCAAAGCTACTGGAAGAACAGAACCTGTCCTTAGCAAATTCTGAATAAAAGGTAGTCATTTTGCTTGAGTCTTTGCTGGCACCAGGCTAAGCTATAAACTCCTGAGGTTAATAGCAGTTTATCTATTTCCAGTACTCAAAAGTGTATGACATACAGTGCACACTTAACTAATCCTGGTTAATAGGACTGTATTGGAAATTTTAAAATGATACAGCATGGAATTTAAGGGATCCTGAAGCATGACAGCCAAGATTGAAATTCCTGCTTCTACCACAGGCCAGCAATGCCAAACCTTTAATAAATAACTGCATTTTTCTGTGCTTCAGATTCTTCACCTGTAGAATGGGGATTATAATGGTGTGAGGATTAAGTGAATATACAGACAGCAGTGAGATAAAGCAAGGCATGTGGTAAAAATTTGCTGTAATTTTTAAATATTATTTAAAATGGGACCGTTATTACCAGAATTGAGAAAAACTTTTTAGTAGTCATCCAAGTTCCAGAGACCAAGTAATTAATTTGTGAAGGATTACGTGCCAGGTAAGGGTTAGCGCCCCAGTTTTTACAGAAAACACTTATGTGTGTAATTCCTGGAGAACAGTGGAGCCCGAATGTCCCTTTTCCTCATAGAAAAAGGGGTGCAAGGAATTTATACTGTTGGGCTAAGGCCCATGCATCCTCTGGTAGCTAAAAGGCCCTGAAAGTTAGAAAGGATTGTACAGGAATCCCAAAGAGTACCTACTGGTCAAGAAAAAAAAAATTAGATAATCCCTTTAAATTAAGGATAATACGTATTCTAATGTCCCTGCTTGAAGATAAAGAGCACAACCTTAAAGTCTCTGCTCTACCATCCCCCATATCCTGTAGCCATAGGTCCCTCTAACACACTTAAAAGCCTTACAATTTGGCTGCGCAGCCTACATTAGGGAAAAAAAAAAAAAAAAAGGGAAGTGGGCGGGGAAGGCGGGGGCTGGAAAGGGAAAAACGCCCGGATGCTGAAAGATACCTAATATTTCTTCGTTCTTCCTCGCTGCCTGCAGTTTTGACCGCTTAATCCGGGGTGCAAATCTAGGAGGAAAAGGCCTCAGTCGTGCCACTGGATCTGGGTAGTCTGACCACACTCACTACTGGGCGAAGGTCTGCGGTCGCCGCACCTGGCCTTGCAGCCAAGAATGATGAGGCTAGCAGGCTGTAACGCGGAGAACGTGACCTTGTTTTCTGGGCCTGTCTTGTGGCGCTCCCCTGCCCCCATTCCTAAGCGAATACAAGAAAGAATCTAGGCATCTGAATCTTCTTTCTGCCCAAAGATATTAGGATCAAAATAAACCTGATTCAGGAAATCTTCCAAGGCAGAACTATCGATGGGAGCAAACCCCACTGCATCCGTTGCTCCCGTAATTTTCGTACGTTCCTAAAGGTAGCCAATCTGTGCCCCCCAACGAAGCACTCCCGCACAAACGGGCCCTATTTGGTGCACATCTCAACCTACACATGTGATGAATATGCTGAGTCACTCGACGCGTAGGCTCCGCTGTAAAGATGCGGACACCTCTAAAGATGGGTACCTGTCCTGGGTATACGGACTTCAAAAGATCCGTAGTTTGAACGTCCAGGGACCCTGGTAATGGTGAAGGGCGTTCGGGGTTAAGGGATTTCAGGGACCTCCCCCCCACAGAGACCCTCCTGCGCCTCGGGGCAGCCATCCCGACTCCCTCCTCCGCGCCCCCGCCCAGCCCCTCTCCCCTCCTCCCCGCATCCGGCGCACTCACAGGGACCCTGTCCGGGTATTTCTTCCGGATCTTTTCTCCTTCCTTTTTCCGATACTCAAAAGGATGGTCCTCCTTATACTGGAACTTCATAATGGACCGCAGGATTTCTAAGATCCCGGGATAGGGCCTGCCTCCCTCGCTGGTGACTGCGTCTGTCGCGCCTTGCTACCCTCCACCAATGTCAATGTTATCGGAATCGCTCCAGAAACGTCAGCTCCCGTCGCAACACTATCTGGCCCAGCGTTTGTTAAGGGATCGCGGGTCTCCTTGGCCTGGAGGTGGGGGATGGCCAAGTAAAGAAATCCAGGCAGCTTTTCCGAAGAGCTGGGAACACAAAAACACAGAGGCAGCGCGTCTGTGTTGTGACGTCACAACGCCCCGCCCTTCGCCCGGCCCCCAGAGTTCTGGGCACCAAAGGATGGGGGTAGACAAGAGTTATTTTCTATTTCAGTGCATTCTCTGCATGTCTAAACTTTTCCTAAATCGACTCTATTGAAAGCAAGACTAAATTATATTTTTTGTATTGGTTCTTTGACACTAAAGATGATTTTAAAAGCAAAAATACATTCTAAAAATGTCTTCTTCCCTCCCCTTCGCGTTTCTTGGTTGGGCCCCAAAACAGATACACCGGACCCTAACCCTTGTTAGGATGTAGAATCTGGAGAGAAGCAGCCCGGCCTCCCGGGATCCCTTTGGCCGAGTTAGAGAGGTCGGGTCCTTGCATTTTGACCTTTGCAGGTTCAGTTGCAACCGCCTTGGTATCCCAAAGTGCTAAGCCGACTTCCTCCGTGATCCCGCCCTCCTCACTTTGGCGTCATTTTGTTTGGATTGGTGCTGCAATTTGTTCTTAGAACAGCAACATAAACAGAGCGTGACTCAGGAATTCGAGGAGATGTACAAAGCGAAGGGCATGAAGTGTAATGAAGGTTCAGAGAAGAAATTATATCAGTGACTACTACTGTGGTCCCTGTGCACGTTCAAATATAGACATGATTCGCTTTCCCCTGTTTACCCAGAAGTTAAGCTCATCTTCTGGAAATAAAACATCAAGTCATTTAGATGATTAACTGTAATGCCCAACGTTTCTTTTCCTTTCCTGCAAAAATTCACCAGAAAAAAAAAATAGTTTTACTGGTTAAATGACCTCATGTGGATTGAGAACGCAGCTGGAATGCTGGTGGAAGACTCCAGGTGGTGAGGCAGGTGAGGGAGGTAAGGCCTTTCTCTGGCACTCCCATTTCCCTCTTAGAACCAGAGGACCAAGGCCTTTCCAGCTGGTCCTATTGGCAGTGATTCTAGGAATCTGTAGGGGTAGGGCAGGTAAAGATATAGAGTAGAAGGGCCGCTTTGCCATTTGCATTTCAGATGAGTTTTGAAAAATATTGGACAACAGCAACATCTCTCTTTGATCAATGTCTCAGTGTCTGTGTTTTAGAAAATAAAGCCACAAAATAAAAGAAGCCAAGTTTCATTATTGAAACTGGAAAATAAATTGCAAAGGCCCACTTCTTAATGTTAGTTTATTATTTTCTGTGGCATCTCAGACATTTTTTAATATATGAAAATAGGAATTATTGTATCACATTTTACGTTTATAACTTTTAGGCCTTATTTTCAAATTGAAAATAGTTTCGTTCTTAGTTACTGACTTTAACTTTGACCCACACAGAGCTAAATCTTCCAAAGGAGAACTTTACAACCAGTTGAAGACAATTATGGTGGATTAAAAATTTAAGAGCATTGGAAACAATCTTAACTCATTAAAATGCTGATTGTAACCTTTAGTTTAATGACACTTCAGCATAAAAACAATTTATACAGTATATGAAAAATAACTTGAAAATGAAACTTTGATTAATCTTTCTGCCACAAGGCTTTTCTAAATACTAATACTTTACATTAGAATACAAAATCTATTTCCAAAGTGTGCTTTTTATCTTTTTTCTCAGCATGGTGTTTAAAAATATTATACAGAAGCCAGTTTTCTTATGTAAATTAACACATTCAGACAAAACATTTTAAAATTCCTTTTCAATCAAAATGCTATTTGAAAAAACATTAACTTTTCAAAAATTTTTTGTAATAGTCGAAATTTTTTTTTTTTTAATGTTTTCAATGGTGGAAATTTTTTCCAATCTTTTTATTTTTTTGTGGTCAGGGATTGAACTCAGGGGTACTCAGTACTCAGGGGTACTGAGCCACATCTGCACCCCTATTTTGTATTTTATGTAGAGACAAGGTCTCACTGAGTTGCTTAGTGCCTCGCCTTTGCTGAGGCTGGCTTTGAACTCACTATTCTCCTGTCTCAGCCTCCCAAAGTGCTGAGATTACAGGCATGCACAACCAAACCCAGCTTTCAATCTTTTATGAATATTTTTAAATAGAGAATTTCAAAGATTAGTTTGATGAATGCCAATTTTACCCACTCTTTTGATTTTTCCCATTTGATAGTAAATTACAAGCATCATGACACTTCACCCCCAAAACTCAGCATATTCCTCCTACAAATGTAAACATGCTACTACATAATCATAATATTACTATTATACCTAAAAAAATTACCAATAACTCCCAAAATTGTTTAATGTTGTATAAAGTTTATAATAATTTCTCTAATTGCCCCAAATGCTTTTTATAATTTTTCCTCAGTCAAGCACTAGAATGTAAAAACAGCTAGAATTGACCACATAGGTATGTCTGATTTCTTTTATTCAGAATTTTATGCTATTCAGGATATCTTACATTATCATGTGTAAACATGAATAAAACCAAAATTTCAGTGGATTTTATCTCCAGAGAGAAATATAATAGCTAAAGGTTCAGTTACTTGCAACCATGTGCTAAATTCACTTGCTAAACTTGCAATTTAAACAAAGAATTTCATTATTTAAATTGGATTTTTAAACAGAATATTATGTAAAAAACAAGTGCCAAATATTTATCAGGATGAGACTGGTTGACTTCAAGATCAGGAATATTTCTTGCCCTTAGGACTGTACAGGGGTGGATCTTTGTTAATAATTTGTGCCATTTTGCTGTATTCCCAACTGTCACTACCTTAGTTTAGTCTTTATTGTTTTTGATTTGACATATAGTGCTGGTTATCTATTGCTATATAATAAATCCTTCAAAATAGTGTCTTAAAACAATCTCTCAGCCAGGCGCAGTTGTACACCCCTGTAATCCCAGCACTTTGGGAAGCTGAAACAGGAGGATCGTGAGTTCAAAGCCAGCCTTAGCAATAGTGAGGCGCTAAGCAACTCAGTGAGACCCTGTCTCTACATAAAACAAAAATAGGGCTGGGAATGTGGCTCAGTGGTCAAGTACCCCTGAGTTCAATCCCTCGTACCAAAAAAAAAAAAAAAATCCAATCTCTTTTGCTCACACATCTGGAGTTATGTGTCTCAGCCATGCAGTTCTCTTGGGTTCTTTAGACAATAACGAGATAGGGTTTCTTTGAAAGCTTCTTCACTAGCCCTTCTGTAACTGGCCTAGGAAGATTAAAACAGACAGAACTGCTTGATCACCTCTGTCTATATATGGTCTTACCATAGGGCCCTTTGCATAGTGACCTTACACTATCCATTTTTCTTTCATAGCAGTTAGAGCCTTAAAATAAATTTCCCAAGAGAAAGCACAAGACCTTTTGTGACCTGGTCTTTTTAGCTACTACTATGGTTTGGATATTGAATATATCCTCAATGTCCCTATGTTAAAGGCTTGGTTACCAGCCTGTGGCACTGATGAAGGTGGTGAAACCTTTAGGAGGTGGGGTTTAGTGGAAGGTTTTAAGTCATTGGGGACAAGCCCTGGAAGCAAACTGCAAGAACTGAGAGTTTCACACTGTTTCTTTTATTTCTAGCCACTATGTTGTGAACAGCCTGATGTTCTGGCTGACCATAGGCCCTGAAGTAACAAGGCCAACTGGCCATGGACTAAAACCTGTAAAACCATAAGCCAAAATAAACCTTTCCCCTTTACAGTTATTTATCTCAGATATATTGTTATAGTAATGGGAAGGTGACTAATAAGTTCCTCAGTGACACTTTTGCTTTATTTTATTCCTGGAAGTAATCGCATAGTTTGGCCCATATTCAAAGGAAGGGACCATAGACTCTACCTCTAGATAGGGAAATGTTAAAGAATCTGTGGACATGCTTTAAAACCACCATTATAACACAAACCCTTTTCTAATTGGTTGTCGGTGATGTCCTCATCACTTCTAGACAAGAGAGAGATTATTAATGCCAAAATAAAAGTAATAAAACCATATATTCATCTTGTCATTTCTGCTTATTCATTGTCATCAGTTCTCTGTACAGTTTGGAGAAAGTTCAAATTCCTTAGGAGAGAAATAGAGTATTTATGATCTGGCTACTATTTATCTCTCTACATATATATTTTCCCACCCTCTTAACACTATTAACAATACTTTGAGGTTGAACTCTTTCATGAATTCAAGACAAACCATATTTAAACTGTAGCAACAACAGACATGTATTTATCACAGACTAGAGACTGGGAAGTTCAAGATCAAGTCACCAGCAGATTCATTGTCTGTTGAGGCCTATTTCTTCATGGACAGTCATCTTCCCACTCTGACCTCACAGGCAGAAGGAAAGGATGAGAGGTCTCTCCCAGACTAAGACCTCTAATCCCATTTATAAGTGCTCTGCCCTCATGACTGAATCATCTCCCAAAGACCCCATCTCCTATTATCATCTTGAGATGGTGGGATTTCAACATACCAATCTAGGAATACAGACATTCAGATGACAGCAAATGATATGAGATCAGAGACTTACAGTAGTTATTATATGTTTTAGTTTCTTTTTAGATGCAGTCATCAGAGAAGGGAGATAAAGAAGATGACACTCAGAGAAAACAAGATATATCAACAGTGATAAAGAGATAAATACAGTTTGAGGGAATGCAATAGCATTCAGGTCCCTGGTTTCAGATAGTCTCCCTATAGACTATTCTCTTTGATGGCATATGTAAGAATTAGCTTTCCATTTTGTCTGGAGAAACTCTATCCTTTCCAGGTCTGGCCACTTCTTAGAGATAGCAAAAATTTCAGCCAGGAGTTTCCTTTGATCTTCCCTTGACAGGCAAACTGACCAACCCAGTGCCATACCTCCTGTATCTGGCCTGTACACCCAAGAGGCAACATTCCTCTAATTTACCAGGCAACCAGAGGCCTCTCCTATAGTTTAAAACACATGGAAATTATTCAAACTAGCCAATCCTAAACTGTGGACCTTGCCCTGCCTTATCTTTCTCAGAGAAACCCCAGTGTAAGTTCTGGTTGAATCCTTCCCTTGCTCCTGTCTTCTACCTCCTGACCACTCTGGTGTCTTCTCCCTGTGGCTGTGTGGTATGCCATGCCTTCTGTGTCTAGTACTTGTGAGTACAGTCAACTCTGTTTTCCTGAGCTTCTCCTCTCTATCTTCTTATGACCACCTGTGACTGATAGTCTTTTAAGGGAATACAAAACAGCCTATTATGTCCTCAGCTCAGGGGATGAACCACAACCCAAAGTAAAGACTCAAACAGTGCAATCTGATGTAGTCAAGAAAGCAAAGGGTAGATTTCTGATTTAATATAGTGTATGGAAAAGATATATTTTGCTTTGTTGTTTCCTGAAACTTCACAAACACATATGTGATATATTGAACTGTGTCTCAGAAAAGAAGTTGGATTATTTATTTGTTAGGTACTGGGGATCAAATCCAGGGCCTTGTATATATTAGGCAAGCACTCTACCAATTGAGCTACACTCACAGCCCAAGATGGTGAAGTCTTAACCCCAATACCATTGAATATGACCTTCTTTGGAAACAGGCTCTTTGCAGATGATTAAATTAAGACTAGGTCATTAATGTGGGGTGGGGGATTAGGTCATTAGAGTAGACCCTAATCCAATATAACAGGTGTTCTTAAAAAGAGCGGGGCAGATCTGGACGGACAATGAAAGATGTATAAAAGAAAGAGGATGGGAAGACACAGAAATAATGTAATCTAGATGCCAAAGAACACCTGAGGGTACCAGAAACTAGGAGAGAGTCATGAAAACATTCTTCCTCACAGTCCTCACAAAGACTAATGCTGTTGACACTGATTCCAGACTTGTATTTTGGAACACAAACTTCTGTATTCTGAGACCACAGACTTCTGTTATTCAAACCACCCAGTGTGTGGTACTGTTATAGCAGCTCTAGGAAATGAACACAAAATGTAAAAGAAAAAAGGAAGTACAAAACTCATAAAATTAAAAAGAAAAGAAATCAATTTTGGAGTTTAAGAGAAAATAATGATAAATAACTGACAATGTAGATTGAAAAAAATGGAATCTGAACTTGGCAGAATGGAAACTTTACAGTAGCCTGTTATTCATTAGACAATTTAGAAAGGTTTGGGCATTTCTACGAACAGGGTACCTCCCTAGCCTCATTCAGTCATTTGACTCTCTCTCTCCCATCCTGTGTAGATTGGAAATTTATTCTTTGTACAGGCTGGAAAACTAGGCCCAGCAGAAAATGGTATACTGAAAACTCTTGAATTCCCAGTCTTCTTACCCCTGTTCTGTTCCCACAGTTCTTACAGCCTAGTTGGCAACCCACCCAGTAGAAGACCATGCTTAGCAAGATTTTGCACACATGTAGAAATTCATGAGCTTTTTAAAGTTCCATTTTTAAATGTAAGCAGAAAATAAGGAGTCAAGGATAGCCAAGGATTTGAAGATCTATGAAACAAGGGAAAAACAATTTGAAGGAAAATAAAAAAGAATATTCAGGGAGAGAAATACATCAAAAACTTATTGGTGTCCTCAGAAAAATAAGAGACAATGTTGCTTCTATGAAACAAAGATAGTTGTAACAATTATTTGGAGAAAAAAAATTAGAAAATAAAGTATGAGAAGGGAAAATTCAGAAGTATTAGTATGAAGCTGAGGAAATTTCCCAGAAAGGAGAAAAATAGAACAGAGATGGAGAAAGGAGGCAGAGGAGGTAAATTTGAGGACCAACATTGAAATACAAGGAATCTCAGAGAAAATGCGGGGGAGAGGACAGATTTTATTTAAAGCTAGCCATGCTTTCACAATTCTAAAGAAAACTATTTTCTTCCTAGAATTTTATCCTAAGCCAAACTATTGTTTAAAGTATGGGTGTTAGGTCTAGACCTTTTTGGACATGGAAACTTTCCAAAAATATGCTTCTCATGTATTTGTTTTCAGTAAGCCACCCCAAAATGAGGAAGCAAAATAAGAAAGGAAAAGACATGGGATACAGGAAATAGGATTTAAGATATGAGAGATGAAGATAATCTATAAGATAATAAAAGTGATTAATACTTATTGATATCTTAATATATATATAAACTCCCACAATCCTCAGGTGATAATGTAGTGTAAGTATACTCATTGTATCATCATTTCACAGATGAGGAAATTGAAGCACAACGTGATTAAGTGACTGTGCCAAGACTGGACAGAGTTCAAAGGGCAAAGCCAGAATTTTAATCCATAAAGCCTGGTTTCAGTTTTTTTTAATATATATTTGTTTTAGTTGTAATGGACTCAATACCTTTATTTACTTATTTATTTTTATGTGGTGCTGAGGATTGAACCCAGTAGGCAAGTGTGCTACCACTGAGCCACAACAAACCCTGGTTTCAGGTTTTTAAACATTCATAATCTCTTTCCTTCTCCCCATTATACTCATCTACTCAAATCATGATAACAACCACATCTGGAAGAAGGAGAGGCAGGAGGAATAATTCATGTATGTAACAGTAGCAAAGATAGAGATGAGCATAGTGAAAAAGGGTATCATTTTCTTTGTGATGGAAAGTCAGTAGATTTACATTCCAAACTAAAAATAAAAATCAAGAGTGTCAACATATCAACATATGCATAGTATTTGCAGAAATATGAATTTAAAATTATTAGCTAAAAAGTACGGAGTCGATAATGTGTATGTGGTGGAAAGCTACAATTTTTCTTCACAAGCCATATAGATGCATAGATTGTGTTAAAAGTAATATAATTAAATTAAAAACTAAGACACCGGGAGTTTTTCAGTTTGCTGTTAGAAGTCTGGAAAAGATGAGAAAATCAGGCTCACTTAGAAATCTGCAAATTATATTACTTCCTTCCAACTCAGGCTTAAAAGTTGAAGGAGGAAGCTGGGTGCAGTGATACATGCCTGTAATGCCAGTGACTTGAGAGGCTGAGGCTGGAGGATCACAAGTTCAATTATTTGAGTCCTGATTAAATGTATCCTCTTCAAATTGGGTTTGCATTTATCTACTTTGGTATTTACAATTTGGGGGGAGAGAGAGAGAGGATAGTACTAAACTTCACCACTTATAATAATTAGTATCAGTATTAATATTGTAGGGGAGAGCATGTCTTTAGTCCAGTGTAAGAACAGAGTGCAAGAGAGATCCTGAATAGGCATGTTTGATATAGAAACTGGAACTCCTGGAAAATCCAGGTACTGGGATATAATTTATCAAACAGAGACAGGGTGAACCAAAGGACAAGATAAACAATTTGAATCCTGGAAAGCTGAGATATAGAAGATATAGAAAAGAGGCATTAATTTAGTCCACTTTATTTTATAACTTTAGCTATAACTAAACCTTATAATAGAAACTAAACTAATTGTGTTTTTTGGAGGGGAGTTCAATAGCCCTCATGGTCACCATGTCATCTTTATTTCCTTTTTCTTGTTCATCTTCTTATGACAAGCAATGCATCTTAAAAGTTACATATCCCTTTTCCCTATTCAAAAACTTACACAGGCTTTCACTGAGTGCAGGACAAAGTCTAAATTGCTTAAGCTCACATTTAATGCCTTCCATAAAAAGATGCCAATTTGTCTTTCCAGGTTCAATTCTATTATATCACACTTGGAATTTTTACCATTCTTCATAATTCACATTCTCATTGTTTTTTATCTTTGTAGACAGAAAATGCCCTTCTGTTGTGCTATTTTGTTTATCGGTATTGAGGAATGAAGCCAGGGTTGCTTTACTAAGCTATATCCCCACCTCCTACCTTTAAAAACATTTAAGACAGCATCTAAGTTGCCAAGGCTACCCTCAAACTTGCGATGCACTTGATGTTCAAAATTTTATCAAACTTCAGGTTTAGATTCAGACACTACCACTTTCATGACACTTTTTCTAAACTTTAAAATTGTGAATAACTCTGAGATGCAAAAGGGTGCAAATCTGGGAGGACCAAGGTGAAGTGCCAATGGATGGATACCAGCCAACGTTACTCAGAGACAGCACGTTGAATATTTTCCACAGTTGAACATTCAAGTAACTGGGACAATCCATAAATCACTGAAATTGTTTTCCCAGACTGCTTGCTCAAGGGCAGACTTCCCACCCTGGCCTCTTTATTACCTTTCAGCCAATCTGTTTTACCCAAGGAAAAGAAAACAATGCTTAATGTTCCCAGGCTTTGCCATTTTAATTCCCTCCTCTTTGTTAAACAATTCCTTTTTAACTTTATTTCCATATTCCCATACACAAATAAACTCTTATATTAACTAGGTCCTCTAATAAAGATCTGTAGCAGCACCTGTAAAGCTAACTCAATAAGAATTTTATGCTTCATTTCCTGACCTAAACCTAGATTGGACACAGGTGACTGCATAGCTCCTTGTGCTGTCCCAATAGCCTCAATGCACAGACAGAATTACTCACCACAGCCCAGTCAGCTAGCTGAGACCCGGCTTCCCCCAGAGGAGAGCCTGTATTGTCCTTGTGTAAATAAATACATGCCCATCTTTCAGGTCTCCCTCACAGATTTGGAGCTTTGTGCTGCCAGGGTCACTTCCTCTTGCCATGAAGATATTAACACCTCCCTTTAGATTTGAGCTTCTCATTAGACACAGCTCTGCCTGTTGGCAGCAATTTCAGCTTTGACAAGTAAAAAGCAAAGGAGAACACAGTTGGTTTTTATTTTATTTTACTTTTTGTGGTGGTGGTGGTTGTTGTCGTCGTTTTTGTCCAGCATAATCAGCCCTGCAAAAGGTCAGAGTAAGCTATAGAGAATAAAGAGTAGATTTGCATGAGGGTCCTATGAGTTCAGAAAGAGGTGCAAGTGAATCTCCACTGCCTCAAATTAGAGGAAGGACCTAGAAAGCAATCATGTTAAAAATCATATATCTTAACTACTTGGCTACTTTTTTTTTTTTTTTTTCAATTTAAGCACAACTTAGAAACTGAGGGAAAAAAAAAACAGTGATTAAAAAGAAACAGTGATTACTGTCCTTCTATATCTTCTACTCATGCTCCTTTCGCTTCTCTCATCATTTTTTGGGGGGGAGGGGTAGTGGAGATTGAACTCAGGGGCACTCGGTCACTGAGCCACACCACCAGCCCTATTTTGTATTTTATTTAGACAGAATCCTAAAGCCAGAATTAGACAGGCAGTCAGTGTAGATAGGTAAAACCAGTCAGGTGGATCAAAAAGGTCATTTGGGGTCTGGGAAGTTGGAGAGGTATTGAAATGCTAATGCCTTCAGGTCCTTCCTCCACCCTATCAAGATAACCTACCCTTGGTACAAACTATTGCTAAAGTAATCTGTCCTAAGGATTGTCCCTCCCTACAGGAAGTTCTTCATTACGCCCTCTTCCTGCTCAAATCACTCCACCTGGGCCCTTCCTTCTGTCTGCTTTTCACCTTTTTGCCCATCCCACAGAACATCTCCTAGGCCTAGTCAGTATGCAGGAAGGAAGGAGAGAGATAAGGGGAAGAGAGCAGAACAAAGGAAGTCTAGGACATATAAAAAGACAAAACACCTGTACTTCTTAGGATACTAGGGTACCATTATGACCCCCTTCTCCCTCCCAGGAGAAGTCTATGTTAACCCCTTTAAATAAACCCTACTTAAATGCTTGCCTTGGTGTGCTTCTCTAATGTTATACTTCAGCATGTGAGGAAGCAGAACTCGTCACAGGTAAGTGGTGATATTAGCCTCACTGAATTGCTTAGTGCCTCACTTTTGCTGAGGCTGGCTTTGAACTCTCCATCCTCTTACAGGCCTGGGCCACCACGCCTGGCTCTCTCGTTAGGATTTTTATGCTCCCTTCTGGAATTAAAACATGCCTTCTTTGTACTTTAGCTGAAACCTCAAAAATCTGTCAGCATTTGTTTTTGAACCACACTGTTCATATTATGGAACTCTCCTGCTAATGACACATTAGCCAGCTCTTCATTGTCTTCAAGTGCAATATCTAGATTGCTCAGCACCAGGCTTCACAATGTGTCACTTTTTGTCATCAACTCCATGCTGCCCCCTCTTTTTTACAGTAGAAACCCCATAATGAACCATATATACTGAAGAGAAGAAACTAGTAGAAAGTGAACAACTGAAGTGCCACAGAGTCCCAGAGAGTAATACCTAAGTCACCATGTTGTCTTCAAATTGAAGCCTTCCTATTTCAATCCTAAGGAAAACTTGGACTCATTTCCTTGGCACATCAAATTCTTCCTTGTGGCTTGGTGCAGCAGGGCCTGTCTTAGCCTATCTTAGTATATATTTCACTATCAAAAGCCTTTCCCTGAGGGTGCCAGGGGACACGCCTGTAATCCCAGCACTTTGGGAGGCTGAGACAGGAGAATCGCAAGTTCAAAGCCAGCCTCAGCAATAGCAAGGCGCTAAGCAACTCAGTGAGACCCTGTCTCTACATAAAACACAAAATAGGCTGAGGATGTGGCTCAGGACATAGAGTTCTCGAGTTCAATCCCCAGTACCAAAAACAAAAACAAAAACAAAAACAAAAAAACAGGCTTTCCTCCATTTTTAGAAATCTTTGTCTTGAATATCCCTCCAACTCTGGTCTTCTTTCAGTCTTTCCCATCCTAATAAATAGCTACACCACAGCTGTTTGCATCAGCATCAGCTTTCTTCCCTCCATGCATGTCCCTATCCAGTTCATCAGCATGTCCTGATGACCCTATCCCTAATATATCTCTTTTTCCATATATATATATATATATATATATATATATATATATATATATATATTAGGTTTATACAACAACAGAATGCATTTGATTCATTGTACACAAATGGAGCACAACTTTTCATTTCTCTGGTTGTACACAATATCAAGTTACACCATATGTGCAGTCATACATGAACCTAGGGCATTGTTGTCCATCGCATTCTACCATGTTTCCTGCCCCCATGTCCCATCCCTTCTTTCCTCTCCCCTTTGACAAAAGTTTCTCCATTCTTCCCATGCCCCCTTCCAGATTATGGATCAGCATCCACTTGTCAGAGAAAACATTTGGCCTTTGGTTTTTTTGGGAGTGGCTTACTTCACTTAGCATGATGTTCTCCAACTCCATCCATTTACCTGCAAATGCCATAATTTTCCTAATGTATCTCTTAATTCTCTATATTTATTTCTACTTCTGCTCTATTTTCATAGAGGAAGGTCTTAAATTTACTCCATAGTTATGGTAATTTTAGTCTATAACAAAACAGAAAAAAGAATATACAAATTTTATTACATGCTTAAGGCATTGGAGTGTGAGACTCAAAAAAGGGCAAGATGGTTGAACATTACATAGTGTTTAAAGAGAGAGGGTCTTGGGCATCTGGGCAGAAGGGAGGTGGTGCAAGCTAGAAAAGTTGTGAGGAGGATCTGCTTAACAAGCAAGGATTGTCTTTATGTATATGAGGTCTCCTATTAACAGCCACCTTTGGTGACCTCTGCCAGGGCCAGGCGTCTGACACGGGAGAATCCCCCACCCACCCCGGAAACACCCTTCCTAGGAAAGAAAAAGAAGATAAGAAAAGCCTCCGTATGTCTGCTATCTACTTTACCAACAGAGATTTACAAAAGGGCAGCTTTTTCAAGCCATTCCTGTGCAGTGTCTCTATCATTTGTAAATATGCCAAGGAAATACTGAAAGTGGGATGTTTCACTTTCCCTCAGTAAGCCCACTTGTCTTCCCCTGTAATCATCTCTTATCTGTACTTCTTCAATAGCCTTCCACTGGTCTTCCTTCTATTTTACTTATCCTTCTCCAGTCCATTCTCCTACAGCATCAAAAATCATTTGTATTGGTGCACAGGTAGCACATACCTGTAATCCCAGCTGCTCATGAGGCTGAGGCAGGAGAATCACAAGTTCAAAGCCAGCCTCAGCAACTCAGCAAAGCACTAAGCAATGTATTAAGACCCTGTCTCAAAAAACAAAAAGTTCTGGGGATATGGCTCAGTGATTAAATCCTCCTGGACTCAATACCCAGTACCAAAAAAAAAAGTTTGTCTTAACATTCAAATTTCATCAAGTGACTTACTATTTAAAATCCTTTAAAATACTGAGTGCACATAAACTGTAGTTTAGATTCCTACCTCCCAAGCTCACCTTTCCCTTCTGCACTCTAGTTTCTGTAGTTCTCTCTCTGTTTCACTACAACCAGCTCCTCTAGTCTTTTTTCAATTACTTTGTTTTATCAAATATTTTCTCAGCTTTTCTCTCACTCTGCCTTTCCCAAGTGTCCTCCACCCTCTCCTATCTGTTGTTCCCAATCTCAGCTTTATTTCTTTATACTTAAAGTTTGTTATTGTTTTATTTTTGCTTTTTCTTAATATTGTTTTACCTACTCTCAATTTAAGCTCTGTGAGGAATGAGAGTCAAATAACTCTGTCTTACACATTCTTTTCCCCAGCTGCTGCTTCTGTATTCTTGGTGCATTATTTGTTAAATAATGCTTGCTCAAAACAAAATCCTGCTGAATCAAAATCCTGCTGAATCAATCCTGCTGAACAAAGCACCACTGAAGTACTGATATTGGGGAGGAAAAAGTACATCTGTTCCAAATGGACTGAGATGAAGGAGGAATGGATAGGTATGGATCTATAAAGTTTGGAGTTTGGGGGCAGGAAGTCATTTGAAGACTTTGATTCCCACTCTGAACTTGAAGAACCAGTGCCCTTCCTAGAAGTAAGGAATAGATGGTAGGATATGGGATATGAAGACAGCCATTGAAATTTGAATACTTACTAAAAGGAATGCAGAAATTACCACAGAAAATCTGGAAGGAATGCTAAGTGATCTAAGTGGTTTCAGAGGCCCTATAGTTGACGACAATTAGTCCAGTCGAGAGGCTCCCAAGCACTGCTCAGCAGTGTGGCGTTGGAGAAACAATAGTTAGAATCCTTGAACCAGCGTTCAAGTGTGAAAAATAGATGTGAAGAACATTAAAGGGTGTTAAAAATTTGGGAACTACAGTGAAAGTGATTGAGGTGATCAACAGATGTCATAGAGGAGAAGAATTGATGTCAAAACGGTTCTCACAGCTTGTGACAAAGTGGGAGGTCACAGGAGTGAAGACACCAGGTAGCTGAGGAGCGGTCATAAAACTGGTCACGTGAAGCAGATTATGAACACGCACAATGAGGGAAGGAGACACAGGCTGGTAATTCCATAAGTGATTCCGTAAGTCAAATGAGGCAGTGGGAGTGGAGAGCTCTCTTTAGAACGAGTCCTTACTGGCAGCATTTCTTCAAAGGACTTTTAATACCTATCAACATTTTAATTTCTTCGAGTCTGTAGTGTCTTGAAGAATGAAAGAGCCAAAAATATATTTATGGAATGTGTGATGACTAAATGCTTCATTTGGTGGTGGAACAATAAGGCCACCTTGGGTGCAATGAACAATTCATGCATTTCAATAATTTCTTGAGGCAATTTGCTAAGTGATGCAGGGGAAATTCAGATCACTAGCAGATTATACTCATTTAGAACATTTTCCCCTACCGGCTGAAGGAGCATTTCAGGAATGTGTTTAGTGAGGCACTGCCACTAGTCAACCAATCCCTGGGTGTATGGTGCCTCCTCTGAACACTGGAGCTAATTGCCTAAAAAAGCAACTACCTTTCTCGAATATTCTTTACCTCTACTAAGAGCATATTAAGAAGAATAACTTATATCTTTAGTCACTTGCTCAATCAACAAATGTTTATTGATAAAATAAAGCCACTTCACAATAACACAGCCAGCTGGCAAAAGAACAAACCAGAACATAATCTCAGTGGAATACTAGCTTGCAGGTGAAAATTAGATGACAATTGTAAGAATACTAACAGGAACATGTGCATGGTACTTTAAAAAGCATATCACATATGTGTAGCTTCTTGGATCCTCATGACAATCCCTGTGAGGTGTTATTGTTCTTTATTTTATACAAGAGAAAAGGGCCTTCAAGATTTTAAAAGCTTTACTAAGGGCAAGTAATTTGTCTCCAGCTACGGCTCATTTCCCCAATTTTTTAACAGAAATTTTGGGAGGTAGTATGTTACGAGGGTAGTTTAGCACTATTCAGCAGGATGGCAACATGGGAGGGTGAACATCCAGGTTTAGTTTACTTAGCACTCCAAGAACTACCAAGAGGACTGGCTCAAGGGAGAGAATGTGTTTTCCACCATGGCTCCACCAGGTGGCAGTGAGGGATATCACTAAAGACTAGAGTGAGTCAATGCAGACACTTGGCTATAAGTGGCCGAAGCAGAAGGGAGGAAAGAAGCAAAGCAATGCTTTCTCTTAGAGTTTTAATTAGTGGTGCTGCTATTGTACTCAGTAAGTTTTTCATGCTTATGGTGGGTGGGATGAGAGTGAAAGAAACTGTATGAGTGAGAAGCACATGCCATATAATATGTTCTCTTAGTCTATACTACCAACCCCAACCCTGAGTTCTAGATGTTCAGGTGGGTAGTATATTATGGTTGTTATCAGGCAGCATAAAATTGGTTGTTCTCTCAGGAGGACAGGCACACATGCTTAGTGCATTCGTGTCAATTGCTGTGTACTGTTTCTTCTGAGGTTTACCAGTCTCTTATTTGGCAGAAAGAAAAGCAGCTTGCACTATCATAGGGGTATTGGAATTTTATATGCACTTAATAAAGGAATTCAAGACAACTTGATGCTTTCCTTGTTTGGACACAACATAGGAAGAGGTGCAAATTTTGGCCATTGGAAAAAAAATGAGTTCCTGATTAAATAATTCCATATCAGAAAATATATGTAGCTGGGAATGAAGAATTAAAACACTTCTTTTTGCATAGAATAATGATTATATGCTATACTAAACCTTCTAGGAGTTAGAAAAGAAAATGTTCCATTTGTCTGGGGATCCTCAGGGACCCAGATATTTTATATCTCACTCCTCAGGTATAAAATCAAAGTTCCCCTCAGTGGAAAGGGTGTTCTGTTTGAGGACACTCCTTCTTCACAGGAGGTAGCTGCTTTTCTTCTGGCACTGAAGGCAGATCAGGTGCTTTCTGCCCACACCTTGCTACTGTGAAGCGACTCATGTGAAGAGCTTCCTCATACCCTGGGAGGGTGTCCAGTGAAGAGGGCAGCTGGCCCAGAGAACTATGGGAGCGAGTCACAGCCAGGATTCTCGGAGCTGCAGGGCCGAACACTGACTGCAGGGCTGCAGGGAACAAGGGACAGAGCTAGCATAAATGGGAGAGCCCCAGGAACCAGAGGCTTACATCACACTTAATGTCCTTTCATTTTTAACAAGTGTCCAAACTCATTGTCACTCCCTGCCTCAAAGTTAATGAAATTCCTGCGAAGCTCATTTAGAAACCACCTTTGAAATCTGCTTTAAGATCCTGTCTTTTCTGATGTCTCTGAGTCATCTAAATTGTGCTCCGACAGCTCACAAGCCTGCCCCCTTCCCCTGTGAGACTTAGATCCCTTTACACCAAACCATGATAGTGCAGACTCCTTGGGGATATTTATTTCTGCCCTATTTGTCACTGTTCTAAGATGGCCAAGAGTAAAGGGAGGTAGGAGAGTGAAAAACAGCACATCACAGTGTTCTCTTTCTAAAATAGATATCAGGGTGTTCTGCCATCTGGTTTTCTGCCTTTGTATTTACTCCCTAAATTTAGGAAACATAAAGAACAGAAGGAGAAAAATAATCATCAAAAGGACATTGAGGCCAAAACCTAGAGTACTAAGACTGGAAGAATACACAGTTGAAAGTGGGCACCACTAATTTCTTTAAAGATAATAGAAAATGTAGCTTAGTAGCTTTACTAAGGCAAGTAATTTGTCTCCAGCTACAGCTCATTTCCCTGATTTTTTAACAGTACTTTTGGGAGGTAGTATGTTACGAGGGTAGTTTAGCACTACCCTCGTAACATAAAATAGAAGAGATAATAGAAAATGTAGGCTTTCACAGAATCTTTGAAAAGGGCTATGCTCAGAAGTTAAAATAGTTTCAGAAGAATATTTATAAACTGGGTGATTCTTCCTATAAAACATCTACAATATTATTTCCAATATTTCACTTCTTTCTTCACTCTATTAGCCTGACAAATAGTTGTAAATACAGCATTTGTGAGAGGTCAGGTCACTGCACCTCTGGACTTCTGGAAATCAAAACTATCCCAGTCCTAGAATCTTTAATAGTCTTTGATCAATGGTTCTATGCCTCTGAACCCCTGGAATCATTCTTTTCAACCTAGATCCCTTTCCCATGTCATAAGACCATGTACTTACAAGTAAAAGTGCTCTGGAGGGTGCTGTCATGATCAAAAGCGATGACAGTCACTTCGTAGGGTGGCGGGCCCCCATCTTCCTCCTGTTGCTGACGACCCAGGCAGCAGCAACGGAAGCACACTGAGGTCAGGCCGCACAGGAGCAGCAGCACGCCAATCACCACCAGCAACCTGCAAGAGCCGGCGGAGCAGATCCAAACTCTGTGACCTGGCTTGTTTCCTACCTCCTACATAATCAGCCTTTAATGTCTGCCTTTTGATTGTCATGGATATTTTATGGAATAATTATTAGATTTTAATGGCTATATACCTACTTATTTTGTCAGCAAGACTAAGTTGGTTCGTTAGAGCAAATAATAAGATATTTATGATAGGCTGAAGGATCTGCCTTTAATGCCACTGAAGTAAATCCTGATGTAAAGAGATCTCTTAAGCTGATTGAGGAGAGTACACAATAATCTTTTGATGTTGGCTGAAGAAATCATAATGAAATAGAAAATCCTGGCATGTTGTCACATCGATTAGTGATGAGGTAAAGAAACAACTTTAAATGAGAAACTTAACTTAAATGAGATGTTAAGTAGGTAGCTTTGCTTCTTGGTCACAGTGTATATTAACTTAAAAAAGTGAATGCTCCTACAAAATGAAGTATCTTTTTGTAGGTATTATAACTGAAACTTACCATATATACCAGAGATGTACCCAGTCTGTGGTCAGGCAACTATGGAGACAGAATAAAGTTTATTAAATTGAAAATTAGAAATATGAGGTACAGCATGATACCACATTAAAATAAACACAACATAGGTTATACTACTTAAAGTTCAATGTAACTAGCCAATTCTATTGTGAAATGGTATGCCTTAAATAATGTGTTATACTAGATGGCATTGGTTAAATCGTTTTATAAATCACTACAAAACAGACCAAAGTAGTGATCATGAAAAGTGTTGGTCGAAAATGTGTCCCTAGCTGCTATAAGTAGTTAGGGTGAAAATTGCCAGGAATGAACTTGGAATAAAAATACCTAAGGAGTAAGCTTGAAAATGGGTATGAACATTAAGGTTTGCATATATTTGAGGTCAATAAAATGTAAACATAAAGAAAATTTCAATTAAGAGTATGCAAGCTGTCAAGTTTGTAATTCATGTTTCATAAACTCTTGCAACACCCTCACCAGGAAAAGGAACCTAAAGTGTCACATCCAGGGTCAAAACTGGTACAGATATCCACTGAGACTGAAAAGGAAGAAGATAAAAAGCAGAGGCTAATTCTGCTATGATGAAAGCTAACTAAATATTCTGAATGGACTTTGGCAATTTTAAATTTTCTCTGGAAGAATGAAAATATAGGGATTGCATGGGAGAAAGAATGAGACAAGATCAAGAATAGGAGGAGGAGAAAGAAAGTATGTGTGCATCTCTGTAGATATGTAAATTCTTTCATTTAATAATATTTTCTAATACATTGACCTATTGAGATCTATTGAAGCTCATTTCTATATACCTTAAAAATACAGTTATTTTACTATACAATGTCTCCTCTTAGTTTTTCACATTCACCATTTGTTCAAAACTCTTTTGGTTCTTCATCAGACTCAGGTTTATAAGAAAGGACTCTTCCTAGGGTATAGATATAGTGTGTCAAATAGCCAAGGTCCAATGTACATGCGATAAATACTCAAGGCTATCACTAGTTCCCCTAGGTTCACAGACTTTTTAGCTCTTGGTAAACCCTTCCCATGGCTAACTATGTGTTTTCCTTCAGCCTAAACAGTTCCTTTATTCACTCTCTATTTTTTCTTATAGTTCCCAAAGTGGAATGAATCTTTTGCATTTTTATCTTTATGTGCCTGCATAAGACCTAATTGTGGCAGGTTTAGATTAACGATAACTCCGTCAAAATGATAGCTAAATGAGGTCTGCAGTAAATATTAACATGTTCTAAAAACTAGAATATGCTTCTATGGAAATCACCTAAATAGACAAACCAGTGATTAGATATTGAGTCCAGTCTGTCTTGATGAGTCACTGAGAAACATGGCTAAGAAAATCTTTTGCAAGTGTCTGTGACTATTGAGATTAATTGTTCTGCTTTGATAGGAAGATTAGCTTAGGAAAAAGCACTGTCAGCAGTGTTATTTTGAGTACTTAGGATGACACATACATGTCTATGATTGTAGGTGGCTGTCCATTTAAGTAGAAATAAAGGGAAGTCATAGACATCTAATGGCATTTTGACCCTCATTTGGGTATTGATGTTTTTGTCTGATCCTTCTTCCTTCCAGCTTGAACTCTCAGATACTTACTGTTCAGAATTGGCACAGTTCTCCTCACATCTTGCCCCAGGAAGCTGTAGGAAGGGAAATAGTCTCAGACAGGGAAATTGTCTCATCTGCTGTACTCAGCAGCTTATCAGTCTCCTCTCAGAGCTGTTGCTCTGTTAGATCAATTGGTAAAGATGAGGACATGGTTGGAAGGTCAGTTCATATTTAGGACAGTTACTTTTATCACTCCTATGTGTGCTATTGTACTTAAAATGGGAGAACCTGAAAGGGCAAATCTCTCTTCTTTTGCTAGTGGGTGAGCATCACCACTGTGGTGAATGAGAAGCAGCTGTTCATACCAATTTGTCTGTCTTTGAAATTTCCTGATCTGTCCTTCAGGATATTGTGATTGATTGTCCTCTTTAGTCCTGCCTGGTTGCAAATTGAATTCCACCTCACTGCCCTGTTTTATGCCCACAGTACATCAGTAATTCACCATGCAAGGGAGGAAGGGAAAAGGAACCGAAGAAAGTTTTCTATTGAATAGCTACCATTTGCCAGTCGGACTGCTAAGAATTTTCAATATTTCCTAACATTTCACTACAATAATCCTGTTGGTTGATATTTTTAACCTTGTTCTGAAAGACAAAGGGACTAAGGCACAGGGTCTATAGTGATATGATCAACTATGTACACCCATTGATGCAGCCAGAAATCAAATCAGACTCTGTCCTGAACGTGTTGAATAAATTGATACAGCTGATGACAAGTTTATTCTAACAACCCTTTGACATTGCTATCAATCCCTTCTACTCCTTGAAAACAAAACAGAACAGAGAAAACTTTTACTCCTTCTTTCTTATATCTCAGGTGACTTCTTCCTTTAAAGATGCCTTTAGGTAAACTCTAGTTCTAGAAGCCATTTCTATCTTAAACAATCTGATATTTTATTTGTACCTACTGGGCATTAATGTTGAGGAGTAAGGGGGTAGCGGTACATGCATATTCAAGATATATCAAGGGAAAAGGATCCTCTGCATATAACATTTCAGAGATTCCTGCTATCATTTTATTTTCATCTAAAATAGATGGCCACAAAGAATGGCTCTGTGTGTTTCCTCAACCCATCTCTGGTACTTCCATTTCACTTTTTTCACTAAAAGAAAGAGAAACCCCAGTTACTGGGAGGATAAAATGCCACTTTGGGGGTGGATTGCAAAAGGAGAAGAAAAGAGAACTGAGAAAGGAGGAAAACAGAACGATGAGAAAGAAAAGAGAAAAATACCAGGAAAGGAAAGAAAAATTGGATTTCCAGATAATGGTTAAGGTTGAAAGCAACACAGACAGTCACTCCCTGTACAGGGTTATGATACAACACAGTTTCTGCATTTCTAGATTTCATAGCTATACAAACTTCTCCTTGATAATTTTGTTCAGAACCCCTCAGTTCATGACACCTTTCTCAGTTTGGATTACTCACAGGCTTCTGATTATTGGGAGAGAAACAAAGGGCCCAAAGAATTTTTAGAGTCTTCTCCCTTTTAATTTGTTTCTGCAATGGGGTATCCAAACTCCTGGAATAGTATTAGAGCTGACATAGGAAATTCCATTTAGAGGAATTATTCTAATTACTTGGAATTTCAAGGAGTGGGTGATAAAATACTAAAAGAAACACATGTAATTGGCACTTCTAAAGTGTCATTCCACACTACCTATATCTGTAATCATCCTAATTTATGTCCCCTCTTATAATTATAATTCCACACTACCAGCTAAGTTCTGTATTTGTCTTTTCACTCCATTTCCTCCCAGGTTCTTCTGAGAGTTGATTTAGTTGAGGGAAAAAAATGTCTCTTTCCCACTCTTTGCAAATGAACTCACCTGGATGAAATAAGCCAGGGCAGAGACCGTCACAACCTGGCCTGAGACTCCCATCAGGCTGAACAACTGCTCCTCCAGGATCATGCTCTGGATATCTGCTGCCTCCTCTCCATGCTCTGAGCCATCATTGACATCTTGATCTAGAATTGTTAAGGAGAGAAACTTTTCTCAGTAATAAGTCAGTTTCCCTCTGTCCTCTGTCTGCTTCCTCCTACTCCCTTTGATTTTTGTTGTCTGGGGTCTTTCTTTCCTCCTGGTTTTCTTCTCTATTTCTGTTTTATAGTCTCCAAATTTGCTTCCCTTTGCCTTCTTTCCTTCCTTTCTGCTATTACATCTTTCTGTGTTTTTATCTTTCTTTCCCCACTACCCACAGGAGGAAGACATTCAAGGAGGACACATTTGTCCTTCGAATTAGATAATTGTTCTAATTGGTGACGAGAAATTTGGCTTTGAAGAAGGTCCAAGACAGATTGCTGATGACCAGCTATGTTCTCTTCTTCAAAAAACTAGTAATTCTCTTGGTCGTTCACCACAGCACTTCAGGGCGACTGTTGAAGATTGAAAGTCACCCTGCAGATCTCCTCTCACCCCCTCCATGTGATTCACAACCCTCCTTCTTCCTCTCTGGAGCCCTCCTCCCCTTCTATGTTGATAATCAACTCTCCTGTTTCTGGGTCATTTATTTCTAAACATTGAGGTAAGGCTGAGAGATTGCCAGATGAATTGGAAAGCTGTTAGTTTACAGTGATATATCTATCTCATAAGAATTAAATAAAGGGGCTGGGGTTATGGCGCAATGGTAGCGTGCTCGTCCAGCACATGGGAGGCACTGGGTTCGATCCTCAGCACCACGTAAAAATAAAATAAAGATATCCTGTCCACCTACAACTAAAAAATAAATATTTAAAAAAAAAAGAATTAAATAAAACCACATTTCAGATCCTTTCTGACTTTGGAAGTCTAAATTATATAAAGTGATTGTTAAAGGGATACTGCTGGGTGGGACCAAGCATACTCTAAAGGGCCCTCACGACCATAACAATGTGATATGAAAATGGAAAACATAAACTTTATTTTTTTTCTTAGTGAAGTAAGATAGTGAGAGAATAGCCTGGTATGATGCTGCTTGTTTAAAATCTACCAATTTCAAAACTGTGAACACTGACATTCTTTTTTTAAAAAAAAGTAAGGCTATTGAGATTGGAATGAAGAGTCCATTCCAAGTTTCAATAGAAAACTTGGCAAGGTAGAAGGTATTCTACAGGATGCGAAGAGCAGGACTTTAGTTGTAGTCCTTCAAAAGCTCAATAATTATGTAGTTCCCTCCATGCTCTTCATAAAAGAGTGGAATGTCCACTTGACCTGCTTTAGATATTATTACAAAGAGGAAATAAAGAGATTGTATTTTGAATAGAATATTTCTATCAAAAACCAGGTATGTCCCTTCTCTTTTTCTTTCTAAAGAAAAGTCACTTGTTATGTCTGTGAACTTGAGCAAGTTATCACATATCTCCATTGACTCAGATTTTTTTAACATAAAACAGGAGTAATAATATTTACTTTGTAGGCTTATAGATATTAAATAAGCTAATATGTATAAATATATATATAATAGTCCTGGTAAGTATTTTATGTGTTAGCTAAGATGATTTTAACTGTTATTTTACAAGCAACCCTCACTTCCAATATGCTGGATAATTAATGTCCTTTATGCCTCTTGTGTATATTTTTATACCGGTCCCTCTCTAAGCTACATTTTAGCTTCTCTAATAGTCTAGCTCTTGAATGTTTTCCCTTGCTAGCCTGGCCATTTCTTCCCACAACCAGGCCGGCCTCCACCTGCGTGAACAGGTTTGCCAAGTAGCATGGCTTTTCCCCTCATTGACCTTCCTGCCATGTGACTGCCATCATTTTTTTACCCTCCAGCTTCCTAACAGGTTAGAACAAAGTAGGCTTCTGTTAATGACTGCCTTGATATTTTTCTTTCCTGGAATTACTATTGCTATTTCTTTTTTCTCACCAAAGTATTTACGGAGGAAATAAAACTTCTTTTTTATCCTAATGAGTGTGATTTTTCT
The DNA here is from genome assembly GCA_004024805.1 of Geosciurus inauris. NCBI lineage: Eukaryota > Metazoa > Chordata > Mammalia > Rodentia > Sciuridae > Geosciurus > Geosciurus inauris. The sequence continues at coordinate 49,886 of PVHX01004908.1, read as the reverse complement.
TGTGACAGTTTTAACTCCGACGTCAATTTTTCTCAAAGCCTCCATATAGGGAGTGATGACAAAGGAAAGAGAAGACTGAAGAAGGCACACATGGACTTGGGACAGAAGGGCAAGTAGCTGGAGTGGTGGGGAACAACCTCATTACAATCCTACACACCCTTGTGTAGTTCTATTAAGCCTGTGAATCATTAGCTTGCACCATGCTGTTAAGGACTTGGATAGGAACCAATGCAAGGTGCATGTACATGGACCTTCTTGCTTAGGCTTCAGGCAATTGTTGTACAACCACTGTAACAAGTTTAGCTAAAGAAGTACTTGCTTCTGTTTCCTTTGGTTATTCTCCTTTTGACCTTGGCTAACTCAGATCAGCCACCCTCTCTGTGCTTCAGTGAAATAGAATCCAGGACTATGATTACTCTGAGGCATCAACATCAAGCTATAAAGAGCTGTTCAGTGGACTGGGACAAAATCATGACTTCAAGAATAGATGACATGGCAGAAGTCAGTCCCATCTTAAAACCTCTGGGCAGCATCTGTCTTATATGCCAAGATTGCCGCATAGGTATTGAGTGGAAACCTGACAGGCTTTACTGAAAGTCAGTAAAGTGATTAGATTTAAGGAAGCTGAGTGAGGCAGAAGGATTGAGTTTATCAAAGGATGAATTAGGTTTAAATGCTATATAACTCATTACTATGAACCATGTGAGTATTAATATAAAGCAGCACATACTTTTTATCTAGCATTTGTGAATCAGAAACATGGGCACAGCCTAGTTGAGTCTTCCACTGAGGGTCTCACAAAGCTGAAATCAAGATGACTTCTGGCCTGCATTCTCATCTGAAGGCTCAAATAGGGGAAGGATTCACCCACAAGATCTCTCAGGCAGAATGCATTTCTTTGTGACGTTTGTATCAGTGTAACCTCGCTTCTCTAAATCTAGATGTCTAAATAGAGATAGGAGAGGGAGGGGTTTAGCATAGTAGTCACTACATCTTACGTAATCACATATGTATGATCACATACATTCTATCACTTTTCCTTCTCTTCAAGTCGCAGGTCCCACTCATGTTCAAAGGGAAGAGATTACCCTGGACCATGAATACCAGGAGGAGGGGACAATTGGAGACTTCTTAGGTATTTCAAGTCTGCCCAGGCATCTGCCACACAAGGATTATACAAACTATCTTCATGGATCTTTAAGAAAAGGAAAAACCAAATAACTATTTGACAGATAAATGAATAACAAAAAAGTATGTTCTATATGTACACAAGGAAATATTACACAGCCTTAGAAAATAAGAAGTTCTGATCCATGCTGTAGCATGGATGAAACTTGAAGATATCACACTAAATATAATATAACTCAAACACAAATGGACAAATATTTTACACTTCTACTTATATGGTGTAGATCTTGAATGACCCCAAAAGGTCTATGTGTTGGAGGCTTGATCCCCAGCCTGTAGTGCTATTGGGAGATGGTGGAACCTTGAGAAGGTGGGGCTTAGTATAGGAACTAGTCACTGGGGGCATGACCTTGAAGGGGATATTTGGCTACTGAATCCTTCCTTCCTCTCTCTCTCTCTCTCCACTTCCTGCCTGCCGTGACGTGAGCAGCTTTGTTTCACCGTGTGCTCCCTGTCATGGTGTTCTGCTTTTCCATAGACTCCAAACAATAGTCAACAGATGATGGACTGAAACAGCTGAAATCATGAGAGCCAAAACAAACCTTTCTTTTTATAAGGTGATTATCTCAGGTAGTTTGTCACAGTGATGAGAAGTTAGCACAAGGCACCTAGTTCTAGCTAAACTTGTAAACAGAATGGTTTCTTCCTCCAGAAGAGGAGGAAGGAATAGGGAATTGTATTAGAATTCTCTAAAAAGGCAGAACCAATAGGATGTGTACATATATAAAAAGAAATTTGTTATAAGGAATTGACTTAAGTGATTATAGAGGCTGAAAAGTCCAAATCAGCAGTGGAAGCCAGTAGGCTGAAGATCATGGAGAGCTGATGATACAATTTCTGACCAAAGGCCAGCAGGTGAAGAAGACCCAGAAGGGTTGGGAGAGGTAGTTTTTGCCCAAAGTCCATCGGCTGGAGAATTTTTTATTATTTATGGGGAGGTTAGTCTTTTTGTTCTTCAGTCCTTTAATTTTTGGAAGAGATCCACCAACATTATGAGTTAAAATCTGCTATACTTTACTAATATGTTCATCCCATCCCCAAACACTCTATCTGGGCACTTGATGGCCCAGACAAGACTATATGTAAAATTAGCCATCACAGGAGTTATTTAATGGGTACAGAGTTTCAGCTGGAGAAGATTTTGAAAGTCCTAGAGGTGGATTGTGGTGCTGGCTATACAACAATGTAAATTTAATTAATTCCATACACGTACGTATTCTGTATGGAATTATGTGTATGGTATGTCTGAAATGGTTAACATGGCAACGTTTTTATGTTATGAAATGCTAGTGGCATGTGAAGTAACTGAGTGAGTCACTGTGGGAATAATAAACTTGTCCTTTTCATTTTAGTGTCTAAAATCACTATTATATAAAATTATTATTATATGAAATTTTCCAAGATTCTACTCATGTGTGAATCACTATGGTGGTTGCAGCAATGTATCCAATCAGGACCTTGATTCCTGGCACTCACATACCAGGGAACGGACAAGGGACTTGGTGATAAAGGTAAGACATTGACTTGCTACCAGCTGATTTGATAAGGATGTATTTGCTACATGCTGATAATTTTGTGTATGTGAACTGTGTCACAGAGTGAAACATTAAATGGCAAAGAAGCTGTTTTCAGTTTGGTATTAGATACACTGCACAGAAAAAAAGAATACAGAAAAACTGAGGGAGAAGGGAGAAAACGGAATCTTAATTAGATTGTCAATATTGGTGATTTTCACTAATTAATTTCCTGGAGACTTTATTTATTTTTCCATTCTTCTTTTAGTTATCCTTTCCTTCTTTTCCTTCCCCAGAGTGGTTTAAGCAAATTTTAGAATCATGTTACTTTTTACATAAATACTTCAGAAAACCTTTTTAGGAGATAAGGATGTTTTTCAAAAGTGCGCATACTTTCAAAGAAATATTTCTTTTCTGATGAGGGGGTTGTGAAGGGAAAATAGGTGAATATTCTATCCATGAATCCATGTAGACACACAGAGAAGTGTTTGTGACTTGGGTCAATCATTGGTTAGACCAAAATGTATTCTTTGCTGGGCAATTTATCTGTGCTGAATATTAGAACTAATAATAGTTATAACAACTATTTATTATGTTCCTATTATATTTCAAATACAAGGCTTTTAACTTTTACTTATTTCCTCATTTGAATCCCTATAGGAATATTAGCAAGTAGACATTATCCCCAGCTCATTGACAGATATAGATCAGTGTTAAGTATATTTTCCAAGAGGAAAGACTAAGAGAGATATTTGAAACTAACTTACCTAGTTCGAGAGTGCTCTCTGCTGCTATTATAGTGCCACCGTATGAAATAGTACACTAAACTGAGTTCTAAAATTACCCAGGGCACTCTGCTGAAAATGAGAGTGTACGTGATTCACCACACGTGCTTATTATTAATTAAAACAGTGAAAAATTTTAAGGAATGTTAATTATAAGGCACTATGTACAGTTTGCCACAGTAAAATTAACAAGCAAATGTGAATATTGGACCCAATGCACCCTCTTCCACAAATTTAAGGAGACTTACTCTCTTTGAATTTTAGCATCCTTATCTAATGAGTATATACGACAGTTTCCCTCTAACACTCACAGAAAATAGTTTTTACTTTCATAAATTGCTTACTGAAATATTAGAATCACCACTTTCCCCACCTGCAATAGATATCACCCAAGAATTTACGTCAGTCAACTTCCCAATATGAAGCAAAGCCTCCCTTTCCTCCCAGAGATGATTGAGTCATTTTTCTATTAGATAAGAATAGCTATTTAAACACTCCAGCAGAAGCTCACGCATTTTTAGTTTGTTGAAGTCCTTGACTGCTACACTCTCATTCTTGGCATGAATTTGGAAATGACTTTTGATGACCTCAAAATGAAGCCTAGGAAGGATCAGCCTGACCAGAAGTTATATGGAGAGAAAGCTAAAGGTACTAGGGGTGGGTAAATGTGTACAGGGAAAGAATCCCAGGGTTAGTTCAGAAATGTAAATTTATTGAAGAAAGGAGTTAGAAAGCTAAAACATTCAAGTGTAGGAAAATATAATTAATCCATTTAATGAAAATTAGTACCATTTAAGGAAAACAAGTAGTATATAATGGTGGTGATGGTGATGATGATTAACTTATACTGAGTATTTACTACAAGCTAATCTCTATGCTATTTACTTTACATATTTATTTCTCAGAATCTTCAAATAACACTTTGAGATTCTTTCTATTATTATCTCCCTTTTACTGAGGGCCAACTTAGGATCTGGAGGATTAACAAAATCACCCACTTTTATGGAGCTAGTAAGGAGTAAAGCTAGGATTGTATCACAAACTCCCATTTATTCAGAATCCAATCCATGAGATAGTTCAGAAAACAAATTCATTGAGTGTATTGTCATAATTTTTGTATATTCTTGAAGTGCTGTAAAAATCTGAAATGTATAATAAATTATCCAAAACAAGTTAAGTGGCACACAGTATGGTTTAGCATAAATTATATTCTATTGTATATAATTGCTTTGAAAAGTTATACTTTCTGTTTGACTCACACAGTAAATTAAACTGCTTAGGTATATATTAATTCATAAGCACCACTCCACAGGCAACCTGGATAAATTGCCTTTTATTTTGTATCTATTCTGAAGAAAAGGAACAAAAAGAGAAGAAGACAGACAAGTATTGTCAGAAATTTGGATAAAGAAATTTTAGATCATGTTTCTATAAACAATATAGAATTTTTTTTCAATGGGTAAAATAGTGAGCACAGAATGATGTAACATATGAGTCAATGAACTAACTTGGTATGAAAACAATGAAACATTTATTAGTAGATTTACAAGTTAACAGTAGATATTTGTTTATTCATCCATTCACTCAATCATTCATTCATTATTCATGTAGTAAATATTGAGTGTGCCTGTCTTTTGATATAATTGTAAAATTAATTCTTTTTCAAAATCCTGATTAGATAAGTTACCTACTGTGAAGGATCTGATTGCTTTCTGATGAGAAAGTCACTAGTAGGAGTGTGGGGGGTAGACTAATGATCTCTGTAGAACAAAGGGGTCCTCTAGATAATAGGAGATGTGCCTTTCTTTCTCACATGTGGGTCCTTTGATTTTTTTTCTTCTAAAAATTCAGGAGTTTCATCATTCAAGAGTGGTGGACATATCCAGTATCCTTTAATTTGAAATGAATACTAACCAGAGAGAAAGGTCAGCTGGGACTTACAAAGATATGTGCTAGATTAGGCAATTACTTGCAAGAAATGAAACTTTTTTCTACTTCTTATCTGCCAGTTTGCCACACACAGTCAAGGAGAATCTGAGTACTGAATCACTGAATGAGCTATCTTCTACCCTGTCAAAATTTTGATTTTCTCTTTTGATACACAAGAACTCTGTGAATATTTGACCATTGATTGACTTGGATTGTTAGGCATTCACATTGGAAACTTTGGGATGTAATATTCCAAGCAGTCTGGCTATTGACAACTGGATTAAAGGCCTATGTTTGGGTTTTATCATCTGTATATTCTTAAGGTACTTAACTTCTCAGTTTTCTTCTTTACTTATAAAAGTGAACAATACCGGTACCTTATTTGTTTATTTCACAGGAAGAGGAAACCAAATTCTTTTTATGGGATGTTTTTCTGCTGAATTGGTAACCTCTTGTTTTTTGAGTGCTGGAATGCATAAGTGGACCTTCATATACCTGTGAGATTCATGACTTGTTTTCATAAAAATGAGAAATTTTTTCTCTTGTAATAACAGGCCTATAGTTGCTGTGACATCCTAGTAATATAGTTGTATAATATAGTTGTTAATATAAACCAAGTGAATATCAAGCTTTCATTCTATTTTCTTTGGTCAATAAGCCCAGATTCCAGATGTAATTTTAGTGGAATAAAAATTGAATAGCATAACATTATGCATGGGATTCCTTGAGAAAATCCCAGTTGATTCATTGACTAAAGTTTATTTGCTTGACGTCTGATTATTTATATTGTGTTACTTGTAAGACACTGTGTATGTGTGAGCAGTGTATAACTTCTATAGTACAACTTCAGGCTCTCTCTGCTGTGGATGAAGTTTATCCAATCAAGATGGATTTAGAGTTCATTTAAGAGTCTTTGTACTGAGGAAGTCAGTTCCTAAGCCAACATGATGGAAAGTTGGACCTACTTTTTCTTCTAACAGATGCAAGTTCTCTGGTCTAATGCCTAGGTCCCCTATCCACTTAGAGTTGAGTTTTGTACAGAGTGACACATAGGGGTTCAATTTCATTCTACTATGTATGGATTTCCAGTTTTCCCAGCACCATTTGTTGAAGAGGCTATCTTTTCTTCAATGTAAGTTTATGGCACCTTTGTCTAGGATGAGATAACTGTATTTCTGTGGGTATATCTCTGTGTCTTCTATTCTGTTCCATTGGACTTCATGTATGTTTTGGTGCCAATACCATGACATTTGCAGTACTATAGCTCTGGAGTGTAATTTAAGGTCTGGTATTGTGATGCCTCCTGCATCAGTTTTCTTTGCTAAGAATTGCTTTGGCTATTCTGGGCCTCTTACTTTTCAAAATGAATTACATGACTGATTTTTCTATTTCTATGAAGAACATCATTGAAATTTTAATAGCAATTGCATTAAATCTGTATAGTACTTTCGGTAGTGTATCTATTTTTTTTGGTACTGGGGATTGAACTCAGGGGCACTCGACCACTGAGCCACATCCCCAGCCCTATTTTGTGTTTTATGTAGAGACAGGGTCTCACTGAGTTGCTTAGTGCCTCGCCATTGCTGAGGCTGGTTTTGAACTCGAGATTCTCCTGTCTCAGCCTCCCTAAGTGCCGGGATTACAGGCTTGCGCTACTGCACCCGGCTGGTAGTATATCTATTTTGACAATATTAATTCTGCCTATCCAAGAACATGGAAGATCTTTCCATTTTCTGAGCTCTTCTTCAATTTCTTTCTTTAGTGTTCTGTAATTTTCATTGTAGAGGTCTTTCACTGTTTTTGTTAGATTGATTCTCAAGTATTTTCTTTTAAGGTATTGTGAATGGGATATACAAAGAACTCAAAAAACTTAACACCAAAAAAAACAAACCAAACCAAACCAAACCAAACAAACAAAATAACCCCAAATAACCCAATTAATAAATGGGCAAAGGAACTGAACAGGAATTTCACAGAAAAAGAAATACAAATGGTCAACAAATATATGAAAAAATGTTCAACATCACTAGCAATTGATATAGATATGCAAATTAAAATAGAAATGCAAATTAAAACTACACTGAGATTCATCTAACTCCAGTCAGAATGGCAATTATCAAGAATACAAGTAACAATAAATGTTGATAAGTATGTGGGGAAAATGGTACACTTATACATTGCTTGTGGGACTGCAAATTGGTGCAACCACTCTGGATAGCAGTATAGAGATTCCTTAGAAAACTTGAAATGGAACCACTATTTGACCCAGTTATTCCCACTCCTCAGTGTACACCCAAAGGTATTTAAATCAGCATACTATAGTGACACAGCTACATCAATGTTTATAGCAGCTTAATTTACAGTAGCTAAGCTATAGAACCAACCTAAGTACCCTTCAACAGATGAATGGATAAAGAAAATGTGGTGTATATACACAATGGAATATTACTCAACTATAAAGAAGAATGAAGTTGTGGCATTTGCCAGTAAATGGATGGAACTAGAGAATATCATATTAAGTGAAATATTAAGTGAAATAAGCCAGTCCCCAAAAACCGAAGGCTGAATGTTCTCTCAGATATGTGGATGCTAACTCACAACAAAGGAGGGTGGGGAGGGGAACAATAGAAGTTTGCTGGATTAGACAAAGGAGAATGAAGGAAGGGAGGGGGAATGGAAATAGGAAAGACGGTAGAATGAATCAGACATAACGTTCCTATGCTTATATATGAATATATGACCAGTGTAAATCCATATCATGTACAACCAGAAGAATAGGATCCTAAATAGAATAAGTTATACTCCAAGTATGTATAATATGTCAAAATTCACTCTACTATATATATCTAAAAAGAATAAATAAAAAAGGAATATATATGTATATACACATATGAGTACACTTTTCCAATTAAAAAAGAGTCATTTTAAAGAGATTAGACAAAGTATTGACTTCACAATCACATATTTAGAGTCAGATATCTGTTTGAATCCCAGCTCCTAAAATTACCATTTGTGTGACAATGAGTAAATTACTTAAATTCTTTAGTTTTCCACACTTTTCATCTGTAAGTATGTGTGATAAATTATTTGCAGAGCCATTGGGAGGACGAGAGATAAGGAATCAAGTATAGACAAGATCCAAAGAACGATTTGATGAGTTGCTTCAATTGTTTCTATGTTTCTGATTCTCTTCCCTTCTAGATCTTCACTTTCTTTCTTCTCCATGGTGGTGCCCTGCTGCTATAACTCTGGGGATCCTTTGCATGGGATTGCTGGTGACCATCATAATGCTGGGGATGCAGTGTAAGTGCTGAAATAGTGGGATGAGTCTGTGTTTATTAATTTATTTCAGAACGACTCAAAACAGCCTTGATTTAGGTTCATTTTAGGCAAAATGTTTTTAAAGTGAGTGGGAAGATGAATGGGTATGTTGTGTTAATCCATCAAATAGATAAAGAAATGAAAAGAAGATTATATATGGTAGAGTTTTTTAAAATTTTCATAAATTCATAGAGAAAGTCTATATAAATCCACGCATCATGGGGAGTAAAATTACTTGAAGTAACTAATCCACAAGTTCACCTGAACAAACCCAGGATGAATTTCATTAACTTGTTGAAATTTGATGGAGATGATTAAATGCCCTTAAGAATCAGAAAGAGTCTAAGTAAAGCATTTTAAACTGAATGTACTTTAAATTTATAACATTCATTTAGGAAAGAGGGTGTATAAATAGGAAAAGCAGAAGTGAAACTAAAGATCAGAGTGTCTAAGAAAATTATATTCATCCATCTAATTTGTCTGCATATTTAGATTGTAGATCTGAACTATTTCAACTAGCTGGGATCCAATGTATTAAGGTTTTTGAAGTACTATTTGCTTCTGAGTTGAGCTGGATGGGATCCAATGAATTAAGGTTTCTGAAGTGCTGTTTGCTTCTGAGTTGTTCAAGTTCATAAGACATTTTTTTTTTCTTTTGGTTCTAGAATTTGAACCCAGGGGTGCTTTACCACTGAGCTCTGTCCCCAGACCTTTTTAATTTTTATTTTGAGACAGGGTGTTGCTAAGTTGCTGAGGCTGGCCTCAGACTTGCAATCCCCTGCCTCAGCTTTCTCAGTAGCTGGGATTACAGGCATGCATCACCATGCCCAGCTTTATTTTCAGTTTGTCAACACTAAAGGCCTTTTGCTAATGGTTGGGAGAAGTGTCCTAGACTAGGCAACACTGATTTGCAGAAATCTTCTTTGAGGCTTTATCTCTTTCCAACAGGTCCAAATCTGCCTTCAAGTCATGGGATCTGCTTGGGATTGCACCATCAAGCTTCTAGAACTGAGACCTTTTACCTATAACATTCATTGTTGCTTGATTTCACAACCTTAGTTTCATCTCCACCCTTCCTAAAATGTACCATAGCAAAAACAAAAACAAATCAAAAAAATGTTTGAGACTCTAGTGACACAGTAACTTAAAATAATTTTGTGGGTGGCCATTTCATAATAGGGCAAGTGTTCTGGTTCTTAAATAAAATTAGGAAGTCTGGAAAGTAGACACAATGGGAGGAGACAGAGGAGAGATGGCACAAGAATTAAGAAACAAGAAGAATAAACCACTAATGACAATTCCTAATAATAGTTATTGAGTCTGGTGGGTATCTGTCTTAGATTTTCTCTATTTGATTTTTTCACTGTGATGTTACTGATTAATTTTAATTTGTGCATAACTCTCAATTAAAAAATCACAAGATATTGGTAATTTTTTATCATAAGTATCAGAAAAGTTCCTGACATTAAAAAGATACTGCACAAACATTGAATACCTTCCAAATTCATAATTTCTGATGAAACCTGGGTCATTTTCCAGTAGACTTTGAAGTGCTATTTGCTTCTCAAGTATCCAAGATCATAAAATATTATTGTAGAAAAAAATTTAAAAAAATATTATTGTAGACACTTACCTATTGTCAAAATCGATTATTTGATTTTTGTGAAAATTTAGTGGATCTATATTGAGGATTGGAAATGGAGCCCTGATTCAGCTCTGATGTAGTGTTTCAGGTGTCTGATCTCCTCAAACAACACCAAGCCAATCTTACGCACCAGGAAACCATCCTAGAGGGACAAATTTCAGCCCAGCTGCAGGCAGAAAATGCTTCTCAGAGGTCACAGAACGAACTCAAGGAAATGATAGAAACCCTCGCCTGGAAGCTGGATGAAAAATCCAGAAAGCAAATGGAGCTTCACCAGCAAAACCTGAATCTCCAAGAAGCTCTGAAGAGAGTGGAAAACTTTTCAGGTATTGTGGGAGGAAAGAGGGGGAGTAGCAGGTTTTCTGTTCAATCTTTATTTTTTATAAGTATTGCTAGGCACAAAATTGTCATACTGACATATGTATCACTCATTATTCATTCATAATGGTTTGCATTTGGAAGTTCTCTATTTTTGTCATCTCCAACCTACCCCATGTCAAATCTTAGAGACATCTGATTTAATTAAGCACACCTTTTGGTGGATTTAAGATTTTCTTCCTTAAGAAAAATAAAAGAGCTTCTTGTTTCTTTTAAAAATTCTAGTTTTTTAGATTTGTCTGGAAGAACCCTTTCATACTCACTGCTTGCCATAGATACCTACCTCTTTGCATTTCAATGTATCTTAGTCATCGAATTTCTTTTGCTAAGGAGTCTTCTTGTCCTTGCAACTCTTTGCTCCTGCTTCTGCATTGGACTTTATTCTGTGACACTGTGTGAAAGTGCACTTCATCAACCTAAGTAGAATCAATTGACATAGGCTTGCATGGAAGTGTTAGGTAGATACTTCAAGCTAGACAAAAATATGAGGGGTCCAATAAGTCCTTTTATGTAAAAAGAATTGAATTGATTCCAACCGTCCAGGCAGAGAGAAATAGTAGCATCTACAAGATTATTTTTAACTGGGCTGGGGTTGTAGCTCAGTGGTAGAGCACTTGCCTAGCATGTGTGAGGCACTGGGTTCGATTCTCAGCACCATATATAAATAAATAAAGTCCATTGACAACTAAAAAAAAAAATTAAAAAAAGATTATTTTTAACTTTGATATTATTATGGGGGCTATCTGAATTATTTAGTCTTTCTATGGTATGTAATCCAAACAGGTCTATGATTTTGATTTTAGTCTTGGGAAGATTTAAAGGTGTAAGATGGAATCACTTTCAGAGATACATTGCTTTCTGTAAAGTGCCTGAGTGCCCTAGTCTCAGGATTAGTAACTGAGTGCCACTATAATACACAGATTTCTCTAGCTTCTTGTTTATACAGCTTGCCTAAGTTCAAATATGTAACTTCTTTGAATAAATATGATAAAATAACAGTTCACATCCCTTCATTTTATAGAAAAATTGAGACTAAAAGTTAAATGATAAAAATAATAAGTGGTTTTGTGTAAAGTTTTGCAGTTTATAAATCCCTTCACTGTTTACAGAGTAATTTAAATTTCCAAAATAAGCAGAGATTCTAGACAAAATGCTATTTAGCAAGTGTCATACATATATTTAATCTTTTTAGGGAGAAACCTTTCAAGGAAATAAATGAAGACAGAGCCTTAAAGAAGGCTTAAGGGTGGGAGACTTACATATCAAGGACAGGAATGTTTACATAAGTAGACATAACTACATACCAACCAACAGTTTATTTCACAGGCAAGGCTGTGAAACAGTTATGTCTTTAATAGTTGAAAGTTGTATGGGATTAAATATATGTCAGGACCATTCAGAACCATCTTCCAGAGATGTCAAGCGTGGACAAGTAATCACATATAATAAATGATACGTCTGGTGCTGGCAGATACACCAGGTAATGTGTCATTTCTCGACAGTGTCAGATAAAGGCCAATTAGTAGATACACTAAATAAAGTTTTGCTTTCATCAATTAGCTTTGAGAAGATTCTAAACAAACAAACAAACAAATAAATAAATAAACTAAGATACCATATGGAAAAATACGCAAGTTTTACCTGTCCTATAGGTAAGGGTGTGGTCCCAATGCATATATGAAGAGGGAGAGTGATGATTTACTATGTGTTTGCTTGAGGTCATCAAGATAGTGGGATGCAGGAGCTTCACAGTAGTGGATTTTACACTTAGCACCAGCAATAGTAGCAGTTCTCAGACCTCAATATGCAAGGCGCTTGTTGAAAATGGCAGACTCCACATTGACCCGAAGATTCTGCATCAGAAATCTCATTTCCATTATTCCAAACATAACTTTAAAAAGTAGATCATGTTCTAAAATTACATCCCAGCTTATCCTATTTTTTAGCAGAGGAAGTGAAAACACTAAATGAGAAGTAAATTTAGTTTATGAAAATCTGAAATCTTTCTTTTTTTTTCACACAAATGGAAAATTAAAGACCCTATGGCTATTTAGGTATTTGTAGAGTATGGATATATTTTAATTAAGAAGAAATGGTATTCATGTGAGCGGACTAAGGGGGAATTAGTTAAATAATTGCAGAAATACTTGCATTCAAACATAACTCACTAATTAGATATACAATACTTCCCAGGTCCTTGTCCCCAAGATTGGATCTGGCATGAAGAAAGCTGTTACCTATTTCCCTCTGGACTATTTAATTGGGAAAAGAGCCAAGAGTACTGCTTGTCTTTGGATGCCCAATTGCTGAAAATTAATAACACCAATGATCTGGTGAGTGTGAATAATTGTGGGGCTGGAGCATTGGTTGATAGGAACACAAATCTGGTTTAGGATCTTGGGAGAGGATCACTTGTTGGAGAGCCAAAATAGCTGTTTTGTAACATCAGTTCAATCAACTCAGAAACATTACTCTCCACAGAGTTTCATCCAGCAAGCAATCTCCCATTCCAGTTTCCCATTCTGGATGGGATTGTCACTGAGGAAACCCAACTACTCATGGTTGTGGGAGGATGGTTCTCCTTTGATGCCTCATTTGTAAGTTTCCTAGTCCTTTTGATACCCCTTGTAAGTTTTCTGTTCCTTATTGTATCTACTTCTGAAGTTATTGCCACATTCTACTATTGTCCTTATTTGCCACACTGAACCTTGGGGAATTTGTCAGTCTCCTTCACCTTTCTCACAAAGGGCTTTGCCCATTTACTCTTTCAGACCTCTCTTGAGCTTTTCCTCTCATATTTATTGATTTGAAACTTTAAGACAAAGCTAAGTTCCTGACACAAGGTGGCAGTAAATTTAACTTCTTTTGTTTTTTTCCTCTTCACCTTCAGATTTAGACTCCAAGGTGCTGTTTCCCAGATGTACCCCACGGGAACCTGTGCATATATACAACGGGGAACTGTTTTTGCTGAAAATTGCATTTTAGTTGCATTCAGTATATGTCAGAAGAAGGCAATTCTCCTGAAAGCACAGTGAATTTGAAAGATCTGGAAAAAAAAGTTCTTTGAATTTTATTCTGCAAGTTAAGCAACTCTCCGTCACTTAGGTACAAACTATGACAGCCCTGAGAACTGCAAATGATCAGCTGGCTACAGAGATTTTTCAGAAACTAAGATTGGGAATCCAGCTGCCTAATGCCTTTATATCAAAAGTTGTGGATTTACTCTTTCTATCTATCATCTCTTTATCTATCATCATTGCCTGTCAATTTCTAGTCTGTCTCAAGCTTCTCTACTAATCTTCAACCCTCCTTCCCTTTTGTATTTTAAAATTTGACTTCTCTCCAAACTTGGGGACCCTCTGCTCAATTTTCTCTGCCTTCCCTTCTAATACTTCATAGAAGGTAGAACATAGAGAACTTGCCCAACAGTAGGCAGAAGGCAAAAAGGGACCTGGTAAACAGTGCACATGAAGGAGAACTGGAGAAAGGCCACACGAAAACCAAGAAGCTCACATTCTCAGCTTTAAAAGCCACTGTCTTTTAAATTTTGACCTATTTCCAGACTCCACCGTTTACACATGTGCATACCTCCCTCCCCCATCCCCAACACCATACACACATTTTGGAATAACTGTGGTGCACCAGGAAATAACTAGCAATTGCATGGTCTTTTCTATATACTAATTCACAACTCATTATCAGTTTCTGAATCAGTCATTCTTTTTTCATATTTTCTCTACTAAAGAACAGTATAATAGCTTTAGCCCCTCAAAACAGTATTTGTTAGAATCACAGGATGTATGACCCAGGGGCAAAAATAATAGATTTTTCCCCATAAAGTACATTCTCCTCTACAACTCTTATGCTATGCTATGTTTCAGAAACATACAAGACCAAAAAATCGACACATTCAATTCTAGAACAAACTGAGCCAGATATGTAAATATTGCTGAATAGAAATAGATGAAATTGGAAATATCTCTCCTATTTTCAGAGTTTTCCACCCCCTTCACAGGCTATTCTTCTTTAAAGGAAGGCTTTCCATTTGCTACATATAATCTAGCATCATGCATGTATATGTGTTATAATATATATCCAGCATCCTTTTATATATATGTATCACAAATATATGTATGCACACATATAAATATTTCTTTGGGAATATGATATGCTTTCTGTTGTTTACAGCTTTGTTACTGTATAATTGATATATAAAGAATTGAACATATTTAAAGTAGACAATTTGATGTTTTCCCACATGTAAAAATGTTTCCTTGTGATGAAGATGTCACCACAATCAAAATAGTGAACACATTCATCTCCCCCAAAAGATTCCTCAGGCCCCTCCCAAATGCCTCTAATCCAGTCAACCACCAATCTGTTTTCAATTTGCATTTTGTAGAGTTTGTGTAATTGTTTTGGGATTCGTGCATTTCCATGTTGTCATTTGTATCAGTTTATTCTTTAAGGTTGAGTACCCCCTTGCATAAAAATACTACTATCTTGTTATCTGTGTACTTGTTGATGACATTTAGATTGTCTTCAGTGTTTTGATAATTACAAAAAAAGCTGCTATGAACATCCATATAAATATCTTTGTATGAACATCAGATTTTTTTCTGCCTTTGGTAAATACCTAAGAGTAGAATGCCAAAATCATGCAGTAGGCATGTGTTTGGCTATTTAAGAAACTGGTAAACTGTTAAATTGTCCCCTTTTACATTCCTACCAGCAGTGTAAGAGTGATTCCATTCACCTCATCTGTGCTGAAATTTGGCCTTGTCAATCTTGTAATTTGGGCCATTCTAGTAGATATGTAATTATATATCAGCATAGTTTTAATTTGCATTTCCCAAATGGTAAATGATATTGACGATTTTTATATGCTTATTTACCATCTGTATGTTTTTTTTTAAATAAAGAAACTACCCAGGTATTTTGAGGATTTTTAATTGGGTTATCTGTGTACTTATTTTTTAGTTTTGAGATCTGTGTACATTTTGGGGTAAAATATGTACATTTGTGATATGTGACTTGAGAATTTCACTTTTCTGTCTCTTGTCTTCTTTTCCTCCTCTAAACTGCACACTCACAAAAGGAGAAGTTTTCAATCTTGATGAAGTGCACTTCCATGTTTCTGTTGTTTAAGAACTCATTGCCTAATTCAAGACCACAGAATTTTTCTCCTATTTTGTTTTTCTAACTTCACAGTTTCAGGATTTACACTGAGACCTATGACTTCTTTTGGAGTAATTTGCAAGTTATGCATTAAAGTTCACTTTTTTGCATATAGATGTCCAATTATTTTAGCAACATGTGTTGAGAGGTGATTCTTCTCTGCACTGCTGTTCATGATTTGTCTGATTTCTAAGCAAAGTATATTATTTACTTAGGCATTCTTTAAAGTATTTTAGTTTTCTCTGTACAGATATTTTACCCATTTTATTAGATTATCATTATGTATTTCATATTTTTGAAATTATAGTAAATGACATCATTTGTACTTTTGATATACAAATATTGGTTGCTAGTTTACAGAAATACAAGGGATTTTTGTACTAACCCTTTATCCAGAAACACTGAAAAACTCAGTTCATTCTTCAAATAATATTTTTTGTATAATCTGTTGGATTTTTTATATAGGGAATCATATCATCTGTAAATAAACATTTCTGTTTCTGTTTCTGTTTGGCCTGAAGATAAATCCAGTCCTTGTCACTCCATTCCTGGATTTAAGTGAAAGTCCAGGGTAATTATTTTGTAGTTAGGTACTATTAAGCTTCCCATTTTGTTGGAGCTACTGTACCTTGTACTAAACAAGACTATGTTGAGCCAAAGGCATCCCCAGGAAAAAAGTCTACTCTAAAACTGGCAGATGAATTTCTCAACTGCTTTGTGTCTGGGAGTTTCTATTTCAAAGTTAACATGGCTATCTTCTTTAGTCATGTTGACGGTGCATACTAATCATGTGTTCACCCTTTACTACTGCTTGGGTCTCCAATCTTGGCAGACACCAGTGCATTGAATCCTAAGCTCTCCAGGCTCAAGTTTTTGATCACATCTATTCTGGGGACATCTCTATCTATATACTGCCTCGAATACTGCTCAACTATTTAAATGTTCCCATTCTTTTTTTTGGTACCAGGGATTGAACTCAGGGGCACTCAACCCCTGAGCCACATCCCCAGCCCTATTTTGTGTTTTATGTAGAGACAGGGTCTCACTGAGTTGCTTAGCGCCTCGCCATTGCTGAGGCTGGTTTTGAACTCGCGATTCTCCTGTCTCAGCCTCCCTAAGTGCTGGGATTACAAGCGTGAGCCACCGCGCCCCGCTTAAATGTTCCCATTCTTGATGTAATTTAAGTCAGATCTCCAACTATCATTATTTCCCTGCAGAGAAATGAACTTAATGGTTTAGCACAAGGGTTCTGAAATTTGACCTATCTGAATTCAAATCCTAGTTAGCTACGAACTTTTTTTGTTCTGAGGCAAGTTTCTTAACCTCTTGATGCCTTGATTTCCTCAAACGAAAATGAGACTAATGCTAGTAGCTACCTCTTACATATTTGAGGATTTAAAGGGATCATGTTTATACAGCACTTCCTATAGAGCTAGAATTTCATAAGAGTTCAAGAAATTTTAGCTATTTATACTATTTATTATTTTCTGTTTTTTTAACACCTTAAAAATGTTTTGTTTTTGTTAGTAGATTCTTAACCTATCAGTTAAGCCTGAGTTAGTAAGTTTTTAGATTTGGTCAAAGATAACCTAAAGACTTATTAACTCAGCCTTAACTGTATATGTAAAGATTGCTTAGAATTCTTTTTGTTTACTTGAAAAGTGTGCTGTGGAATGTAGTCTGTACTGGCACTTGTTTCTCTAACCATAAAAAGTAGTGGTCCTGGAGAGCAGAAAGCTAAGTGAAATAAGCCAGACTCAGGGCAGTATTACATTTTCTCTCATGTGGAATCTGGGTAGGGTGATAAGAGACAATCAGAGAAGAAGAAGGGGGTCAGAGGAAGGGGTCAGATATAATCAAAGTATGATATATGTATCTACGAATATGCCATGAAACCAGTATTCTGTACAATTAATAGGCAGTATTCTGTACAATTAATAGGCAGTAACAGAAAAAGAAACATTAAAAACTAGTGTTAAGCATTTCTTCTTCTTCTTTTTTGCACTGTAGAGATTTTTCTGAGGTTTGCTAGGGCTCTGTAGAACATTCATGTTAGCACAGGGATAGAAGATGTATAAATGAATATAATTTTAATGATTGGATTAACTTAGTGTGTTTTGTGCAGCAACCTTAGCCTGTTCTTCTTTGGCAGCATGAGTTGTTAGGAACATTTTCCTGAGTCTGCAAAATATTTAAAAAATAGCAAGAGAAATGAGCAAATTTGAAATATTCAGTCTTTCTATTTTGATATCTCCAAATGTACTTCTTTCATGTCTGCGTTTACTTCCTCAGTCCTCTGAAATCCCACCCCTCCATATTATGACCTCATTCTACAGTGGGCAAAGCATTAGCCTGTGGAAGAGACTATGAACCAGAGAATTGACAGACCACTGGTTTCCTGGGAGCAAATTTTAAAGAATGAGAGAACAGTGGGGAATTCTAAGCATTGGCACATTTTAGAAACTCAGAATTCTAAGCAGAAGTATTATTCATCACTTGTTCTTGGACTTCAAGGAAACCTGAGGATTTTCACAGTTATTAAATTCTCCCTTAGTTATAACATATCTAAACTTAATTGTTCATGTTATATTCTAGCCAACTGCTACTTGTCTCAGCTCTTCCCGAGTTGCCTAACTCGAGTTGCCTGACTTAGAGAATAAACAAGTCAATAATAATATAAATAATTTAAGTTCAGTATAGCATACCATGATGCCGACAGTAAGAATCTACTTCAATATATCCATAAATGTAAAATCATCTGTTTACTAAGCTCTTTTCTAAGATAGCTTATATAGCACTCTTATTACAGTAAACACAAAACACTGAAAAAATAAAAAAGATCCTGTTTTTGTAAATGTCATGCCCATCTTATTAAGCACATATATTTTTGAAATGATGTAGAATGTCTAATATGTAATTTTTAAAAACCTGACTGTATTTTTTAGTAAATTAGATACCAATATAATAGTCCCAGATAGTTTTGCTTTCTAAAAATTGTTCTAATTTATTTTGAAAGAAGAATATGAATTTTTTCTCTTTCTGTTTTAGTTTATTTGTTCATTCATTCAACATGCTCTAGTGAGGGTTAATTCACAGGAAGGCTTTTTAGTGCTATCAGTGCAGACCGTAATGCATCTACATACATACTGTTCTTGTGGTGCTTACAGTCTACCAGGGAGGAAGAAAATAAAGAAGTAAATTAAAAGTAGCTGTGTATAGCTGGGCGTGGTGGTGCACACCTGTAATTGCAGCTACTTGGGAAGTTGAGTCAGGAGGATTGCAAGTTGAGGTCAGCCTCAGCACTTTAGGGAAAGCTTATCTCAAAAACAAAATAAATATATGAATAAAAAGAGTTGCGTTTGTGCTAGAGGTTAGTAGTAGAGTGCTTGCCCAGCATACGCAAGGTTCTGGGTTGCGTTCTCAGTACTGAAAAACAAAACAAAACAAAAAGCTGATTATATACAATTTTCTTGATTTATTTAATACAAGAGCTACTGTAGTCACTAGGTTAATACTAAATAGGTGAAGTTCCTTTACCTTTGATAACTTGTAATTTGGTAACAGAAATTAAAATTTAAAATAAGCACATATGGTAATTATTGAAGGAATTCAGCAGGAGCTTAGAATAAAAGCTAACTTTTAAGAATCATAATTCCTTAGGAAAAAAGAAACATAGATATCCTTAAGCAGAATGAAAGTAGCATTTTTATCATGACTCAAGTCCGGCCTGCTTAAATTCTTCAACTTTACTGCCAAATGAAGAAAATTACATTAACTTCCTCTAAACTGCCTTGAAATTCCCCAAATAGAACAGCAGATGGCACCAGCCCCTCATGCACTCCTGCCTGAATCTGTTAAACCATTTTGATTAATTCATAACAGCTCAAATGGCACTCCATAGGGTGTGTATTTCCACTTGTCAATTTTCCTGCACTTCTTTTATTCACATATAAGGATCCCAATAGAGATTTAAGGCCCATCATTATTGTACTGGCGAGGAAGCAAATACAGTAAAATGACACCTCTGAAGTCACTCAGTAGTCACTCAGTGACAGGAGCAATGACAACATCACATGCTGTGTTTATCAGGTAGAACATGGACTCTGAATTCAGAAACTGCTAATGACTTGAATTACAATTCAATTCACTTATCTTGGGTTGTTTCCTCTCTAAAAAGAATGGAATATGTCAGGTGAGTGGTTTCAATTTGTATTTTTAGCTCAATTATTTTTCTCTAAGTGAAATTGTATATTCAATTCCCAAATACAAAACAGGCTTTTGTTGAATCAGTACTGGAAGAGCCAGTGAGACTCTCCTATTTGGGTTTTCCTGTCTCACATTCTGCTATACTTTTCTAATAAATATGATACAGGAAAAAAAAAAAAAGGAAACAGTTAACATATCTGACTGAAATATGAATGGCTAATAAAGTGACAAAATGAATATATTGGGAAAAAAAAGAGCCACTGTGAATAGAAGAAATAGGAATGACACTGAGATCAGCTAAGGCAAATAAAAAATATACATAAAAATACACATACAAACCCCGTTCCACATTGTATACATTTATTAAAATATGCATTGCACTCCATGAGTGTAATGCAACTATGATGTGTCAATTAAAAACAATGTAAATTTTAAAATAATTGATTACCACTAATTAAAAAAAAACAGAAAAACTCTTTACCATTCTTTTTTTCCCCTTATCAAAAGCAATTTAAAGACAACTTAGTGGTAATAAGGGACTAGAAATCGAAATTACTGGTTGTTTAGTGGGATGACTTTCATAAGAAGTAAAATTGCTTGTTTTCTTATCTATTTCCTCCAGTAGACAGGAGACAATTAAGACACTGTACTAGACATTGAATTCAGAATATTTGTAAAGTCAGAATGTTTCCCGCCCACCTCCTGCCCCTGTCCCAAGTCCTAGGGATGAAACCCAGGGACTCATGCATGCTGAACAAGAGCTCTACCACTGAGCTACATCCCCAGCCCTTTTTATTTTTTTAAGACAGTGTCTCACTAAATTGCCCAGGTGTCCTCAAATTTGCAATCCTCCGGCCTCAGCCTCCTGAGATTAGGGATTATAGACCTGTATCACCAGGCCCAGCTCAGTGCTTATTATTTTGAAGTTTATAAACTAGAATTGGTTGTAACAAACAATGGATTTCAGGCTATAATGTATAGAGACATACATATTGCTTAGGTACTATTTTAAATTATTTTTATACCAAACACAGATGATTAACTTTTAATCAGATAATTATCAACATGAAGGATGATAATTTATTTTTAAAAAGTATTTCTTTAATAGCTATAAAATAGATATAAATGCAAAATGCAGTAATTTATATATCGACCCAATATATTATTAATAATCTATGATGAATCAGAAACAATCCGAGAGTGTTAGTATGTATCAGTGAATAACGCAGGCAAGTCTTTTCACTCTCTAGTGTCATTTTTCCTCATGTTACACTGACTATATGAATTAGATAATTATTATTATTATTTGTGGGGTTTTTTGTTGTTGTTCTTGGTTAGTTTTGTTTGTTTTTCATCTATTGCTGACATTAGTGTTTTGTTTTGCTTTTTTTCCTCCTCAGTGTTAGGATCCAACCCAGAGCCTCACATATCTCACACATGCTTGGCGAGTGCTTTTCTGAGTCACATCCCCAGTTCCTCTTACATTAGAATTTAATGAGGAATATTTTTCTCTGAAAACATGGTCTCCCTCACTCATTATCTTGAATTGCCAAAGGTTTTGGTTTTTAGTTTTCAAATTATTTTTGTGATTACTCTTGTATTGTTTTATACTAGAAAAAAAGAAGAAAAAGAAAAAGAAGATGAAGGAGGAGGAGGGAGGAGGAGGGAGAAAAGGAGGAAGGAGGAGAAAAAAATGAGGAAAAGAAGATAGTTTATGTTCATAGAAAATAAGAGTCATTATATAGGAAAAGTCTTTCCTTTTGGGGATCTGAATTGATAGTAAACAAAAGCTTCATATTACTGCTTGAAAGGTCGTCTGTAATTACTGTTCTCCGGTTGTATTTTCTCTGGTTGTATCTCTTCCTTGAGCCACTTTATCCACTGTCTTATTCCTAGTACTCATTGTAGGAAAGATCTTTTTCTCCCCTCACCCATGGCTAAATTTATAGCTGAGGTACCTGTAACAAAAGACTGATTAAAAAAGGAAAATCACATACTTCCATTTAATGTAAGTTTTATGTGTCAAAGGAGCCTTCATAAGAAAAAGAAGGTCCAAAAAAACAAGGAAATCTTTGTATATTTATGTTCAGATTTGTTGAAGAGTAGATAGTCATTGACACAATTGACACAAATATAGTTCCCTGGCATATTGAATATTTTAAGCTAGAGGGAAATCAAGAAAACTATAGAAGCAGGCCCATCTTGCCTGCCCTTCCTCTCCTGGAGTGGACTATAGAAAGTGAAATTCTCCCCCTTTCTTCTCTAATGCATGCCCCAAATTCTAGACTATCATTTTCTGAGCTTCTCCTTCCCCTTCTCCTCTGAAGACCCACAGTTGACAGTCCTACCCTATACCCAGCAGGAGAGAATGTCACAAGGAGACACAGAAAAAAATCTGAACAAACAGGAATTGCTGAGCTCCCCTCCTTCTATTACCATTAACTGCTACCCTCATGTCCTTCAGTCAAACTTCTGCATGACTATCCATCAAAATAGAGTTTGCTCTGTGTCTGTGGGTCTTCATTTTGCAAGGCTCTTGTGTCATTCAAAACTAGTATGCTTTTCTCTCCTTGATCTGGTTTTTTGTTGTAGGGGTCTTGGTCATGAATTTTTTGATGAGTGAAGGAAAGGTAATATTTTTTTCTCCCCTACGTTGGACAAAGGGAATACGGTCTAATGATAAAAACTGGGAGGGGGACCTTAGCAAGGGCTGTTTGTTTAGAATCTCTTGGTGTTTCTGTCTTCAGAAATAAGAAATAATACTTCTGTCTGTGGGAGCTGAGATAGGTGAGAGTTTAAGTTACATAAAGAAAGATAAGCTGCCTAAAATTAGGTGGAGCCTTAAAACAGAAGCAAAACAATCAAGCATCCTATCAAATAGCAAACATCTCTCTGTCCTGAATTTAGGGGAAAAATGTGTTTTAAGCCCCAGAAGAATACTCAGAAGGGTCCATTCAAGAGACATGCAAGGAATTGGATCATTCAACAAAATCACTTATATTCTTCATATGGTGCCTGGTTCTTCCTGAAACATGGGGAATATAAGACATTGCTCCTAATTTCAAGATGCATGCTAATTGGGGAAATGTCATTGAAAGGGGTGGGAAAGACAGAGAGGGGACAGAATTGTCCATCATATTTCCTTTTCATCAATTTACTTTAGATTCTGGGTATATTTCTACTCCTTTGGCTTTTTCTTCCAGAGGTTATGTCCACATCCATTTCCTAATATATACAGTCACATTATAAAAACATTTGTCAATGTTGTCTTGCTTTTAAAAAAAAAATTGGTGACAGAAAGATAGCCCCTGAATCTATTCTTATGACAGTTATTTTAGAAGATTTGCAATATTAAATCTGCTTTCTGTCCTTTGTGATATAAATCTACCACACAGACCAATTTTTTCAAGCACCCGTTTCTTTGAATTGCAAATATTCAGGAAGATAATTCTTACTCTTTCTCCCAGTCACTGTGGGAGAATAAGGGCCCATTTAGATGGTAGGCACATTGCTTCAACATGCACCACTGCCTCCTATCATAAAGATAGAAGAAATTATTTTCTCCTCTGAATAAGTGTCAATTAACAAATCCTAGTCACACTAATTATCACCCCACTGTCTTTTCCTTAGTACACTTTATCCTTTCAAAGTCTTCAGACTTTTATTTAGGGAGGTTCAGTTCAGTTCCCTTTTCCTTGAAAGGATAGTATTACTGAAATCTGTCCTCACCACTTTAAAGTCTGGCTTTGTTGACCTGTAGTCAATTGTCCCCTGCATTCTGCTCATTTCTGTCTAGTGTGTGGGTTGGATGCCTAAGTTTCCAGCAATGATGAGTGTGTTCATTTGAATGATTTGAGCATTACAATGGAAGTTTGAAAAGGGAAAAAAATCAGAAAATTAAGATAATATTTCGGTCCCAGAATGCTCCATAAGCAATTACTTGGCAATATCAATGTACTGAATAATTAAAGAAGACAGTATAGAATAGCCAAAAAGATTATGAGTTTTGTAGCAAAAGGATCTGGTCCAATTCTTTGCTCAGATTTTTAAAATTAGTTTCCTAAGCCTCAGCAAAGGACTAAATTTTCAATGGTTCATTTTCTTTGTTTGAAAATAAGAATTATAATACCACATAGAGTTTTTGGAATGCTTGGATTGAATAAGAAAGCATATGTAGCCAGGCGCCAGGGCATGCGCCTGTAATCCCAGCAGTTTGAGAGGCTGAGACAGGAGAATCGCGAGTTCAAAGCCAGCCCCAGCAAGGGCAAGGCGCTAAGCAACTTGGTGAGACCCTGTCTCTACATAAAACACAAAACAGGGCTGGAGATGTGGCTTAGTGGTTGAGTACCCGGTACCAACAAAATAAATAAAAAATTTTAAAAAAAGGCATACGTGATGTTTAGTACTTAGTTCATAGTCAGTGCTCAATGAATAATGACTGCTTTGTATTTTTCATCTCTGGTGAATCTCAAAGAGAACTGTTTCCTCTCTTTGTTGTTACAATAATGAATCTCCTCATGACATCATTCTTATCTTTATGTTTCCTCCACTGGGCCATAAACTTCTTCACAGATACCATTTTTACTTGTATCTCCAGCTCCTACTGACTGGAACCTTGAGCATTTAATAAGTGTTTGCTGGATGAAAAAATACATGAATATGTGCACACATGTACATTTATCACAAAATGATAGTAAACCCAAGGTATCACAATTGTTTAATAGTTTACATAGGCCAAGTCAATTAATGGTGTCAAATTCAGTTTTGCGAATCATGAAGGTGGCATAAGACTTCATGCTTATACTTGGTCTGAAACAAGGACTTAGCTACTATATGGCCTTTTAATTTTATTAAGAGTCTGTAGAGCCAGGCGCAGTGTCACACGCCTGTAATCCCAGCACTTTGGGAGGCTGAGTCAGGAGAATCACGAGTTCAAAGTCAGCCTCAGCAATGACGAGGCGCTAAGCAACTCAGGAAGACCCTGTCTCTACATAAAACACAAAATAAGGCTGGGGATGTGGCTCAATTTCGAGTGCCCCTGAGTTCAATCCTGGGTACGAAAAAAAAAAAAAAAAAAGAGTCTGTAGACCCAGAAATAGAACTTAAAGGTAAAAATGGGAAATTACTACAGCATAGTTTTCATTTCCTGTTTTTGGATATCTGGTAGGACTAAATCTCAACTTGTTAAACCTCAG
The DNA here is from genome assembly GCA_004024805.1 of Geosciurus inauris. Lineage (NCBI taxonomy): Eukaryota > Metazoa > Chordata > Mammalia > Rodentia > Sciuridae > Geosciurus > Geosciurus inauris. The sequence continues at coordinate 24,547 of PVHX01004908.1, read as the reverse complement.
TAATGCTTACACCACATGATTTGACGGCTAGATCCTCTTTTACCCATGGATGGTCATTTTGAGAGGCAAAGGGAAATAACTCTCTAATGCAGTGTTCTTTTAGGAAACATATGAAACAATGGAATATCGCTCTGATTTAGAAAATTTGGATGAAGATGGGTATACTCAATTAGACTTCACCTCTCAAGGCATCACCAGAAGACCTGTAATCTCAAAGAAAGGTATTTTTTTGTCCCTTCTGACTTAATACTCTTATTCTCATCGACTAAAATACTAAAAGTAGGGAAAATTTGAGACTCATTTGTAGAACTTTAATCAATACATTTTTAAAGGTTTTTAGAAGTCACTGCGGATGTAACTTGAAAATTCATTAAGGCTCTTTTCATGGAAGGTATTCAGGGATTAATTATTATTATCTAAGTTAATTTGTTTGATGGCAGAAAATGAAATTTGTTTGTTCTTTTTTTTCTTTCTTCTTTTGGGACCAGGGATTGAACTCAAGAGTACTCTGTACTCTTGAGTACACTGAGCCACATCCCCAGCCCTATTTTGTGTTTTATGTAGAGACAGGGTCTCACTGAGTTGCTTAGCACCTCACCATTGCTGAGACTGGCTTTGAACTCATGATTCTCTGTACTCAGCCTCCCTAAGTGCTGGGATTACAGGTGTGCACCACTGCACCCAGCTCGAAATTTGTTTGTTCTATATAAAAGACATTTCATCACTGGGAAGTTGACAGTAAATATGAAGCTACACAAGGCTGAAAGATTTCAATAGAGTTACTCATTCCTAGTTTGATAGAAAAGAATCAATTGTAGGGTCCAGGAACCCTAAAGAAATGCATATGAACAACATCAGAAAATAGGAGATTAGAAAAAGAAAAGTGGAAAGATGGGAGACACATGACAAAACAAAAAATCTTACAATTTTATGGTGAAGACCAAAAGGAAGTTGGAAGTCATAGGGTTTAGAATTTCAAAACTGATTTTTTTTCCTGTGTGTGTGGTAAGAGATTGAAGGGAGTTCTTGAAATATCGGTGAAGGAAAGCCTGTATTAGGTGAGAAGCTCCCATTAGCTGCACATGAATCTAAACAAAATGTAAATGAAAGGAAATATTGAGAAGGGCCTTAAAGGATCTGTCTCTTCACAGAATGAGTGGTTTAGTGTCCCCTGTGGGTCTCCTGTTTGATAATTCTATGAATTGCTCTTAGCACTTACCAGTGAGAAGCAGAAAGATGGTTTTGATGTGTTGATGTTGATACAAAATCAGTTCCCAGTTATCTTCAAGAACGAGACGATTCATGGGTTTTGACATCAGATTTTGGTTTCTTCTGCTTTCTGGTGTTCACATTGTGCAGCTATTTTCCTCTCATTACCATTTATGCAATCCTTTTTTATGCAACTTGTTGACAAAGAGCAGAAAATTTGGATGAGGGAAGAGGTAGTGAGGCAAGTATGTTTATGCATATGTGTGTACAAATACCAAGAGATGTATATGTGCTTGCTAATTTCTAAAGGAGGTACTTCTACATGTATTAGCTCACTTATTTCCCACAAGAATCCTCTGAGGTGTTATTATGCCAGTTTCACAGAGATGAAAAATAAAAGAGGAAATAATATGTCTAAGTCATGCAGCAAATAAATGAGAAGGAAAAGTTATCCTTGGTAATCAGTGCTATGTCCCCTATATTAAGCTATTTCCTCTAAGAATGAGTGGGATTTCAGGGACCTGAGTAGTGTCAAGACCTATGGACAGTTACAGTTCCAACTGAAGAAGTCTCCTAAAGGTGGGGGAAAATGGAGACTCATCCTAAATATCTAGATTACATAGCATCAATGATTAATGATTCTCTTGAGAATTGGCCAGGAGTTTAATGACCTGTGGGATTAAAGTGTTCTGTCCTCCATCATCCCCTTCTTTCAGTGTCAGCTCCCTCTGTCTCCTCAGGTACTCAGGCTGCATCTCCTTCTTGGCGGCTGGTTGCTGTGATTTTGGGAATCCTATGCTTGGTAACACTGGTGATAGCTGTGGTCCTGGGTGCCCTGGGTGAGTACTAGAGGGTGAGATTAACAATAGTATAGACAATAAGTATTTAATATGTGCTAGGCATTCTTTTAATGACTTGGCATGTATGATCTAATTTAATTTGTACATTGACCATATTGAGTTATTGCTATTAATTCCCATTTCACTTATAATGGAAGTAAGAGATTGGGAGATTATTTTAATTTTACAGGGTCATAAATTAGTAGTGGGATGTTGATTGGAAATTTAGATGATCTGTCTAAAAAACTCATAGTCTTAACTACATTGCTTTACTCTTCTCTGGAATAGCTGGTTTGAAAACTGTGAAATTTGAAGGATAAATTTAACAGAAGGAAACCTGTGGAGCTGGAGAAGGAAATACAATATGATGTTATCTTTCTAATGAAAAAATTCATTGAGGGGATTATATGCTATTTTAATGAGTCTCATGATTGATGGGACTTGTTTTATACTTGATCATTAATATAAATCCTTTGAATATACCAGGAATTGCCTGAGGCACTTACTGCATTCTAAGTAGATATTTAATGATGGATGAATATATTTTCTGAGATTTATATCTCATGAATTCTGTTGCCAATAAAGTATTATTATTCCTTCAGAGAGACTTCCTGAGATTCCTTAATTAGTCAATGTTTACTGAGTACATTTTATGTCATAGATGCTGGACAGGTTCTGCAGGAGCTCTCATTTATAGCTAATAGAAAAAAAAGAGACAACTTATTACTGTTTCAAATCTCATGGTTCCAGTTGACTCCATGTCATTTGCCTCTAGCTGCATCTGTCATTCTCTTTCCTCTCCATCTGCTGCATTTTTCTTTTTTCATTACTTCTTTCTAGAAGTTATTTGTTTCTGTTTCATCTATCAAATATATCACTTTGCCATTCTACCAATAATATAGCATCTATTTTTCATCAAAGATGTATCCCTTTATATTCCAATAAAATTTGAATTTCAGAATTTTAATTTTCAAACATAGCAGAATAACTTGTTTTGTTTTTTTTTTAAATTTCTGTCACTGTTATTGTTCTTGGTATATAAAGGTTTTAGGAGATTCAATTCAGGCAACGACCCAATGAAAAAGGGCAACTTTACATTAAGAAATAAAGAGAATCACAGTCAACCCACGAAATCATCTTTAGAAGAGAATGTGGCGTCTGCCAAGACTCTCACAACCACAGGCAAGGGCAGAGTTAAAGCCTTAATGAAATCCTTGATTCAAGTTGGTTAATTTCTTGGTGCTTAGCCCTGAGATAAGTGGACGATGAGTATACTTAAATCCAATGATCATCTATTCAAGGCAAACACAATGATCAGTACTATCTCAGTATAATGCATCACTGTTAGATCTATAGTAAAGCAATAAAGTTATTTTGTTAATACCCATGTGTATGACTGAACACTTATACACTTATGAGTTGGACCTTTTTTTTTATTAGTTACTTATTTATCACTGGTTATGTGTTTAAACCTTCAAAAGATTGTATAATTTTATGCAAAAGAGAAAATATGTTCTCTCCCCCTTAGGGAAATAATATTTTTAAAGTGATACCATTAAAAGAGGAAATATAATATTAGGACAGAAGAATGGTAGGGAAAAGTAAAAGAGGAAGAATGATGGCAAAAATTAAAGCCAAAAATTTTTGTAAAAAATACATAAGTATTAGCCCTAATAATATATTCCTGAAAACTGGTTAAATGTGTTTGCCTTTAATCATATGACTTCATTACAATTTTATACTTGGAGGAACTTTGTTTCTAACTGTATCATAATTGACTATGATAATATTTTCAGTTCAATTTCCCATCTCTGGACTCACACTTCCTAACTCTTTTTATCAAACAGTGATGATACATAACATAGATACTCTGAAAGGTAATTTCCCTTATGCTTTTCCACTTTGGAAAGGCACAATTTAAAATGGGTTTCACATCACAAAATAACTTAAATCACATGAAATTACTATGTATCCTAATGATTGACTTTGAATCATTTATTATAGGGAGTTGAAATAGAGAAAGGGAGTTCTGGGCTGAATTTGAATTAAAGGAAGACAATAAGGAAAGGATGGTTAACTGGCTGAAATATTGTATATAGTTTTTCAGATAATTTCTAAATTTTAAGTGAATGAGAGTATTTGAATGTATTTTATCAAATCATACCCTGATGGTTTGAAAGATATTAATGGCAACTTATTGGTTATTTATTAAGAATTCATGAGGTAAATTGTATTTGCATTAGAAAAAGGAGTTGGTGTACTATGAGCTTCATGGTACTTATTATCTTTTATTTCCAGGAGTTTTTTCCAGTTCATGTCCTCCTAAGTGGATCGTACATGACAAGAACTGTTATCTATTTAGCATGTCACTAGATTCCTGGCAAAGAAGTAAGATCCGATGCTCTCAGATGGGCTCTAATCTCCTGAAGATAGACAGTTCAAAAGAATTGGTAAGTGTAGATTTCAGCTACAATTATCAGTAGTCTACATGGAGCAGGTAAATAGAGAAAGAATCCAGGTAACAATACTTTTTCTTATGTGAAACTTGCTTTCTTCATTGTTGTAATATGAGCATTCATTAAGCATGTAATTACATAATATATGCTTTTAAAAATTAATATAAAAACAATCATGTTTCATTTTAAAATGAATCTTTTAAAATACATTTCATGTTTGCATGACTACAATAATCAGTCCTCTACTATTTTTTGTGGGTTTGTATTTCAATTTCTAAATTTAGTGGAGGAAAACAGAAAAATTTCCCCCTTGTCATCATAATTTTCAAGAAAAATAGCAACAATGATAATATACATTTAAAATCATTTGCTCTTTGCAAGAGACTGGAAAAGGCAAAGAGGTTTAAAAAGTAAACTTGTATTGCTGAGCTTATCTAATTCATTAAGAAAAATACCAACAGTTGTTAAGAAATAAATATCTGCTATCAATAACAAAATAACATAGGAGTTTAGAGATATCTTCATAGATATAAGATATTTTAGAGACAAAGTTAGGCAATCTATCATGAATGAAAGGTAGAACCCAGATGAGTTATGAGAAGGAATTAATGGGAAACTTTCTACATTATAAATCTAAAGTTATCTGTAACTTCTATACTGATTTTCACTACTTTCCATTTTTTGTTTCTGTAATGCCAGTCCTAATGAGTTGCAGCTTGTATTACAGTTAATGAAAGCAGGTACATGGTAAAGGAAGAGCATTGTAGTAGAAATCTGTGTGGCTTTTAGATCAATCTGTAATTGACAATAATCATCTTATATTTGTCAACAATTAAGATATCTTCACTGAACCCTAGATTATTTATTTGGAAAATATGAAATGGCACTAAATTATTTTAAGGCATTATCTAATTCTGAGAAACATTTCTTTTTTCCCTTTTAAGTTAATGTTCATGATTCTAATAGTTAACACATATTAATTATCCAAATTAATGGTATTCACTATGATAGTTCCATATATACATATGTTGTGTACTGATCATTTTTATCCATCATTCTCTTACGCTTGCCATGACTAACATCCTTCTCAGTAATCCCTCTTGTGTTCACAGATCTTCATTTTTGTTAGTGTTTCCATGTATGAGAAGGAATGCACGATATTTGTTTTTCTGTCTGATTTATTCTGCTTAGTATGGTGTCTTTCATTTCCTTCCACCTGTTGCAAATGACAGGATTTCATTCTTCTTTACAGTCGACCCATATTCCATTGTGTATCTATACTATATTTTCTTTATTCATTCATCTATTGATGGGCACCTAGGCTGATTCTATATCTTAGCTCTTGTGAACAAAGTAACAATAAACATGGACATGTAGGTATCTCTTTTGTATGCTGATTTCATTTCCTTCAGATGTATACCCAGGAGCAAGATAGCTGGATCATATGGTAGTTTCAGTTTTAGCTTTTTGAGGACTCTTCATTACTGTTTTTCATAGAGGCTGTAGTAATCTGCATTCCTACCAACAGTGTATAAATGTTCTTTTTTCCTAACACTTCATCAGCACTTATAATTTTTATTTTTTGGTAATAGCCTTTCAGACTGGAGTGAGATGGTATCCCACTATAACCTTTGATTTGCATTTCCTCAATGGCTAATGATATTAAACATTTTTTCATATAGTTTGAAGTCATTTGTATTTCTTTTGAGAAGTTTTTTTTCAGATCATTTGTCCATTTTTAAATTAGATCACTTGATTTTTGTTAAGCTTTGTGAGTTCTTTGTATATTCTGGATAACCCTCTGTCACATGAATTGATGGCAAACATTTTCTCCCATTGTGTATGTAGGCTGTCTTTTCACTCTGGATAGCTTTTCTTTTTTTAATTTGCCATGCAGAAGGCTTTTAGTTGAATGTCATTTTATTTGTCATTTTTTGCTTTTATTTCTTGAGTTTTTAGAGTCCTACTCAGAAAATCACTACTGCTACCCATATCTTGAGGTAGTTCCCCAATGTTTTCTTCTGGTAGTTTTAGGTCTTACATTAAGGTCTTTGATCCATTTTGGGTTGATTTTTACACAGGGTAAGAGATAGGGGTTTAGTTTCAATCTTCCACATGTGGATGTACAGTTTTCCCTGTACTGCATATTAAAAAGGCTGTACTTTCTCCAATGTGTTTCTGGCACTTTTGTTGAGAATCAGTTGGTATTTCTGTCAGCTTTTCTGCTGCTGTGACTATAGGACTTGACACAAACAATTTTAAAGTAGGAAAAGTTTATTTAGATGCTCATGGTTTTAGAGGTCTTAGTCCATAGAAGGCCAGCTTCATTCCTTGGGGCTCATGGCAGAAGAGGATGGCAGAGAGATACAGCTTACATGACCATCAGGAAGTGGAGAGAGAGACTACTCTCCAGATACAAAATATTTGCCTGAAATATATGCCACACCCCCAATGACCCACTTCCTCTAGCCATACCCTACCTGCCTTTACTTACAACTCAGTTAATCCCATCATGGATTAGTATACTGATTAGGTTAATGCTATAACCCAATCAGTTTTCCTCTAAACCTTCCTGCATTGCCTCACGTGAACTTTGGGGGAAACCTCACATCCAAACCATTATATTTGGCTGTAGGTATGTGGATTTATTTCTAGTGCCATACCATGCTGCTGTTTTTACTATGGCTCAGTGGTCTGTCTTGCAATAAGATATTATGGTGCGTCCAGCTTCTCTCCTTGTATTCAAGATTGCTTTGGATATTTGGGATCTTTTTTGCTTCAATATAAATTTTGGAATTGTTTTTTCTAGTTCTGTGAAGAATGCCATTGGTAGTTTGATGGATAATACATTGAATCTGTAGATTTCTTTCAATATATGACCATTTTGACAATAATAATTCTCCCAATCCATGAACATGAGGTGTCTTTCCATGTTTTAGTGTCTTCTTCGATTTCATTCTTCAGTGTTTTTTAATTTTAATTGTAGTCATCTTTCACTTTCTTAGTTAAATTTATTTCCAGGTATTTAGTTTTTGTTAGTATGTGAATGGAATTGATTTCATGACAATTTTCTCAGCAAATTCATTACTGGCATTTAGAAAAGCTACTGATTTTGTATGTTGATTTTATATCCTGCTACTTTACTGAATTCATTTATTAATTCTGAGTCTTTTGGTTTTTCTGTATATAGAAATCATATCAAATGCAAACAGGGATAATTTGACTTTCTCCTTTCCTATTTGTATGTATTTTCTTTCTTTCTAGATTTTCCAATTTGTTAGCATGTAGCTTTTCAAAATAATCTCTAATGATTCTTTGAATTTCTGTAGTATCAAGTCTCCTTTGAAATCTCTGATTTTATTTATCCGGGTCTTCTGAGAAGCATTTCCTGACAAGATTAGTATCAATTTATGGAAAAAGTAGGGGCATATCTCTCATGATAATTGTCTAGTAAGCCCATCATTCTTAGATTTTGTCTGGTAGATTGAACGGAGGCAGCACATTGATATTTTGAATCTATTATTTCTTGAAATTATGAATGATGAATGTATTATTTATGGAACAATTAAATGAAAATGACTATAAGAAAAGGAAATACCTTGAGATATTCAATGAAATAAAAAAATTAGCATTTCTCTCTAGGTCTTACATCTTACACGTGCATTCTTCACCAAAGGGATTCAATCAGTTCTCTTTTTCTCAATATCTATATTTTCTCTCTCTGATATGTATTTGCATTTCTGTTTCACTTCAGGATTTTATAGAAAGTCAAGTGTCTTCCCAACCTAATCATTCATTTTGGATAGGGCTCTCTCGCCATCAGAGTGAAGAACCATGGCGCTGGGAGGATGGATCCACCTTCTCTCCTAATTTGTAAGTATTTGAAGAAAAAAAGCATCATCCTCTTTTTCAGAGAGATGAAAGCAAGTCATGCAGTTAATAACATGATTTCCTGGCTGTGTTTGATAAAGAGAAAGAATCACAATGTTGGGGGGGAGTGAAAAAGTGAGCTAGGAAAGACAGGAAGGAAAGAGGATCGCAGAATCAAAAAATAGTTGCTACCAGCTCAGGTGTTTCCTTGGCTCTTACAGGAGGGCATCTGGTACCTGTCTGAAGTTGTCTAATCAAGGAGCAGATACTGTTACTCAATATAGCACTGAGACTGAAGTCAGGGCTAGGCTCCATGTAGAGGGGATTCCTTTTGTTTGTTTTAATTATGTCATTGTATTATGTTTTACCAGGTTTCAAATCAGAAGCACAGAGATCCAGGAAAACTTACCTCACAATTGTGCATGGATTCATGTGTCCAGTGTTTATGACCAATACTGTTATGTACTCTCATACAGTATCTGTGAGAAGAAGCTGCCAATGTAAAGGGGAGGAGAAGTAATTAAAGGAGATAAGTATATGACACTGTATGGGTGGCATACAGAAGAGAAAAGAAAGTGATATTTGAGGTAGAAATAGATGCTGAAAATGTTAAGAGTGCATGGCAAACTTAAATCTCAGCTGAGAAATAGGATGAAGAGGCTGTGATTTCCGTACTTGTCAGCTCCGTAGAGAGGCCAATATTATGCTAGTGAACAGAGCCCTAGGCATGCAGTCAGTGCAGCTAAGCTTGAATTTTTTTCTACCATTGACAGTATTTGCTGAGGATAAGCCACAAGTCCTTGGTGATTTCAAAGGAATCTTCATTTTTAGCTCTACCAGTATGTTACTGTTTCTGACTTCAAAAACTGCCAATGGAGTGTCACTGTGTGTTTCCTTAATTTCTTCCTCAACTTCTAGCAGCATATCAGACATGGGTAGAAGGTAAAATGTACTTTTTTGAATTACTAAATGAAGAAATGGGAAAAAATCTTCACTCGAGTCAGAGCTATCTTGTTACTTTCCTCAACATGATCATGATTATGAGGACCATTACTAAAAAACCGCAACTGCAACTAAATAAGCCAAAGAGTATGCCATCCATAGCTCTGATTAATAGCATCCTATATAATGTGAAATTGCAGGGAAGATGAGCTTTAGGAAACCTTTCTCCTGTTAAAATATTATAAATCAAAAAATAAATAAGATCTGATAACAAATACAAAAGTAACCAATCTTACTGGCAGAAATATTAACAGTTTGGAGCAAAAAGCACATGATATTATTTTTAGGATGTCTGTTTTGCAATTTGTACCAATTCCTTATCAGTATAAAATATTAGTAGAATGCAATTATATTTCCTCATGTGATGATGTGTCTATTTTCTTTTAAATTTTCTCATTGGTACTATTTATATTTTCAATGGGGATTTCTGTATTATTGTAGGTATACAAAATGATTTGTAGATTTCTCACATTTATTAACATGTGAAACAAAATTATGCCTAATTTATTGAATTGTTATTTTACAGTGGTTAATTTTCTGTAGCGTATATTTTATTTCAACTAAAAAAAATGCTTTGTCCTCTAAATTGTGTGCCTCTGTGTAACAATCACTATCACAATTTGCCTTCTCAAAAGTGATGATATATTTGATACTAGGCAAAGGGTACTTATACTAGGACAATAGGTACTTCTGTATTAAAGCCTAAGTTTGGTTTCTTAAAGAATTAAAAAATCTAAGAGAAGACAGATTATTGTGAAGGTGACTATTGTCTTTACGCAAATTTGTATTATCACTATCTGGATTAAAAGTACAGAGAGCAGAGATAATTTAGGCTGAGAGTATAAGAAACATCATTAACTGGTTTAAATAGTTAATTAATGCACAGAATAGATTTTGAAGAGAGGTTGTGTATTTTAATTTTGGTTTTGGTTTGAGTGATTCTTCCTGGGTTCCCCAGATGGGGTGGATGAGTTTAAGAAATCATTATAAGCAAGGGAAATAATTCTGAATGCTGAAAATCAAACTGTACTTCCCCAGAACAGATAGGCTGGGCAATTACTCATGACTTCAATTATGACAAAAGTGATGGTATAAAGTAAGATTATTGTAGGTTGTCCAAGGTGCACTATTCCTGACCTGTCAACACACATTTTAGAGTGCAATTTACATAGAAAAGCACATCAAAATGAACAGGAAGCATCTACATTTTCCCATGAGACAGAGAAGGGAAAAATAACTGCTACCCAGATAAGTCTAAAGGGTAAATTCAAGCTGAGCAGTGATTGATTATTCTAGAGGAAATACCTTTTGAATGGAATGCTTACCATCTGAGATTCAAGGTAGCGCAGTAGAGGAAGGCTGCATTTCCAGTTGCTCCGTGACTCGGGATTCATGGATCGAGAAAACTACTTCTCAACCAGGTGAGTGAAAGAGGGATTTTACTAAAATTGAATACTAGACAGCCAGAATATCTTGGAGACTCAGAAATTCAGGTACATTGAACAAAGAATGAGAAAGAGAACAGTGGAGCTAAGCCGGTCGTGACAGCCACAGTGGCAGTGGTGCAGCACTCGTTCACCACTGAGGGGACACAGGGAGAAATACAACAGAAATATCTGGACCAGAAAAACCTGTTGATAAGAAAACTAGCCAGGCCAGGCGCGGTGGTGCAAGCCTGTAATCCCAGCACTTAGGGAGGCTGAGACAGGAGAATTGCAAGTTCAAAGCCAGCCTCAGCAATGGCGAGGCGCTAAGCAACTCAGTGAGACCCTGTCTCTACATAAAACACATAATAGGGCTGGAGATGTGGCTCAGTGGTTGAGTGCCCCTGAATTCAGTCTCCAGTACCAAAACAAAACAAAACAAAACAAAAAAAAACCTAGCCTGAACTTAGGTGATCCAGAGGCCACATAGCAAACTGGTATTTGAAAAGGGCTGTGCATTTCTCAACTGACAAATGGAGGGCTGAGGTAAGAGCTGTCTTGAAGAGGCCATGCTGTGGCTTACTGCTGTGTGAGCCTGTGAGATCACAGCAAACATTGCCAGACTGTCCCAGTAAGCACCTAACATGGCCTAGGGAGTACCTAAGGGAGCAAGAGTGAAATCAGCACAAATAAGATTGTACCCAGGGGGATTCAATTCAGAAAAACGAAGGAGAGTAACTTGCTTTCCATTTGAGTCAGATCGCTCCTGTAACCAACTAAAGTGGGTTGGAAATCTGAACAAGTGAGTGTGAATACACTTAGGTACTAAGCCTGGGGAGGTTGTGTTCATGGGTAGCAGAGTGTGTGAAGGATTGTCTCCCCTGTTCCATGAGCAGAATTCTTGCAAGGCTCTTGAGATCCAGGCTCTCAGCTGAGATAGGTATCTGTCTGGCCCAAGGGGTATTTTGATCTAATCTCTCCAGAGCAGACGTCACTCAACAAAGCCCCTGAGGTCTGATTAGATTAAGCCCTACTGCTGGAACTCTCCTCATAGAACTCTATAGCAGCCCCACCCTGGGAGTGCATTGCTCTAGTCTGTCTGGAGGAAACGCCAATCCACAGTACTTCCTATTACATTCTACCATAAACTGGTGAGAAGGGAAGCTGAGATCTCTTTTAACCAGCTTCAGTCTTAGACCACTCCAGCTGGCATCTCAGTGAACAACACAAAAAGAGGATAAGGTTAATAACCCACAGATCTTTCTTTCTCTCTCTGTACATAGCCCAAGAAAAAATGGAAAGAAGGATAGTTGGGCATAGGCAACAACTGTCCATTATTGTCAACTGTTTTGACCACCTCTCTGGGGGAGAATTTTTCATTTCTCATTAAGAATCTTTTTTCCTTTCTTTTTAAAATTGGTATGTTTGTGTGTGTGTGTGTGTGTGTGTGTGTGTGTGTCTTGCTGTGTTGATTAAAAAAATGCTCATTCTGACATCTACAGCACTAATTACCACAAAAACAGAAATAGTGAGGTCAGCAATTGTCAACAGCAATTCATTCATTTTTTTCCTTTTTTTCCTCATTTTTAGCATTTTAAAAAATATAGTTGTTTTTTTCTTGCCTTGTCTTTTGAGGGTTAGAGTTTTTTGTACTGGGGATTGAACTCAGGGATACTCAACCACTGAGCCACATCCCCAGCTCTATTTTGTGTTATAGTTAGAGACAGGCTTTCACTGAGTTGCTTAGTGCCTCATGGTTGCTGAGGCTGGCTTTGAACTCACGATTCTCTGGTCTCAGCCTCTCTGTAATCTCAGCTGGGATTACAAGTGTGTGCCACTGTGCCTGGCTAGGATTTTTGATTTGCTTATGTTTTTGTTTGTTTGCTCCTCTTTCTCTTCTTTCTTCTCCCACTAAGACCCAAATTCTCTTATCTCTCCCTCCTCTTTTATTTTACTTCCCTGTTTTTTTCTCCTCCTTCTTTATAACCATCACTTGCTACATCTTTTCTGTATTGTCTGTTTACATTTTGACCTCTCTAAATTCATTTATATCTTCCTATCATGTTTGCTTTTTTCAGTGAACTGTATTTTTACCATCTTTTGGAACAATTTGGTTTATATAACTCCTGCCCTCACCATTCATGTTATTTCAATTATTACTGCTGTGGATGACATAGTTGACACCTGCTGTTAACTTTAATGCCAGATCTAGTCACAGCTACTGATTGTTTTTGCTGTTGACAATTGTTGACCTCACTATTTCTGTTTTTGTGGTAATTAGTGTTGTAGATGTCAGAGTGAGCATTTTTTTAAATGTTATACATTGGTTGTTGATATTGTTTGCTTCCTCCTTTTCTAAAAGGTGGTGGGAATCTAAAGGGACACCACAATTTCACAGGGTAGACACTGCTACTAAACTAAACTCAGTCAAAAGACAGTGCACCTTGTTCCACACACAAATTAATGACACTAAAAATTTTGGCTACATATTCTTATATACAAAGGAGAAGAGAAAAAAACTCAAACTAATGACCAGGCCCCAAGTAGGGGTGACAGGGATAGGCCCAGGTGTTCTACTCATGGACATTTTGCTTCTACAGCAAAATCAGAGAAAATTAATGCAAAGGGTATGGATACCATGCTTATGAGGAGGTTTCAATATAGATTACTCTAGGACACTTTGGCAAGAGATGGTTGTGCCCTGAGGTGGTTGTGCCCTAAAAAGGCCCACGCATAAGCATGGACGAGAAATTCATCCCAACATATGCATTAAAACCAAACACAGTTATACAAGAAATATGAAAAAACAAGGTAACATGACAGCTCCTGAAGATCATTTCACCAGAAACTAGAAGATATTTAAACTGGTGAAATATCACATAAATAATTCCAAAGAATGATCAGTAAAATTCCAAGAGAGTATAGAAAAACAACTGAATGAATTAAGAAAGTCAGTTAAGGATATGAATGAGAAATTCAATAAGGAAATAGAAATATTGTAAAAATAGAAACCAGAAATCTTGGAAATGAAAGACACAATGAATCAAATAAAATGTTCAGTTGAAAGTCTCTCTAACAGAGTAGGCCATGCTGATGGCAGAATCTGAATTGGAAGACAAAGTGACTAACCTAGAACATTCAAGGAGTATAAAAGAAAAAAGAAGTAACCATGATCTGGATATACAAGAACTCTGGGACAACATTGAGAAACTAAATTTAGGAATCATTGGAATTGAAGAGGGTGTAATAGTCAGGCTAATGGAATGGAAAACCTCTTCAAGGAAACAACAACAACAGAGAAAAACTTCTAAACTTTGAGAATGAGATGGAGATTCTGATATATGACTCATTCAGAACCCCAATCATATAAGATCAAAAAAGAATCTCTCTGCAGTACATTACAATTAAAATGACTAACATACAGAAGAAAGAGAGAATTGTAAAAGCCCAATGAGAGAATATCAGGTCACATTTAGAAGCAAGCCAATCAGAACTACCTCTGATTTCTCAGCACAAACTCTAAAATCTATGAGGGCTGGGAAGGGTGTGTTCCAAGTCCTGAAAAAAAATAACTGTCAACAAAGATTGCTATATCCAGCAAAACTATTCTTCAAAATCAAAGAAGAAATGCAAACCTTCCAAGATAAGTAAAACAAAAAGAATTCATGATGACAAAGTTAGCTCTATAGAACTTACTTAAAGAAATACTTCCCACAGAAGAAATAAAAATAAACCCCAGAACACACAAATGAACAAATCCCACTTGAAGAGCCGCTAAGCAAATGAGGAAACAGTAACACATAAAACATTATCAATACATCAAAATTAATAAACATCTCTGTACAGTAACATTGAATGTAAATGGTCTCAACTTTCCAATTGAAAGACATAGACTATCAGAATGGATTTTAAAAAAATCCAACTATATATTGCTTGCAATAGACTCATCTTACAGGAAAAAGACAACCACAGGCTGAAAGTGCAAATGTGGAAGTTGAGATATAATGCAACTGGAACCCCTAAACAAGCAGCGGTAGCTATTCCCATATCTGACAAAGTAGATTTCATACCAAAATTAATCAGAAGAGACAAATAAGGTCACTTCATACTGATAAAGGAAACAATCCAACATGAAGACATAACATAGTAAATATTCATGCCTCAAATATTGGTGCATCTAATTACATAAAGGAGACAATACTCAAAGCCTCAAATAGATTTCAGTACAATAATACTGGGTGATTTCAACACATCTTTCTTATTACTAGAAAGGTTATCCATACATAAACTCAATAAAGACTATTTTTTATATGGTATCAAATTCCTCTATTTTTATTGTAGTATATAACATAAAATATATCATCACAACTATTTTTCAGTGTACAGTTTAATGCTATTAAATACATTCATTTTGTGCAATCATGACCACCATCCACCTCTAGAATGCTTTTCATTTTGCAAAACTTTAAATATATACCAATTAAGCAATAATTACTCACTCAGTAAAGACTCTTTAGACCTGAAAAATATTATAAATGACTTGGGCTTCACAGACATCTATAGAACGTTTCATATAACAGCTGAATACATTATCTTCTCAGAGACTCATGAAACTTTCTCCAAAATGGATCATATTATAGTCCTCAAAGCAACTCTTAACAAATACAAATAAATTGATATAATTCATTGCATCTTATCAGATCATAATGGAATAAAATTTTTAAAATTAACACACAAAAAACCATGCAAAAAGTATAAAAACACATGGAGAGAGACAATACACTTTTGAATGATAAATGGGTAATAGAAGAAATCAGGGAAAAAATTAAAGCATTCATAGAATCAGACAAAAATAGTGATCAACATACCAGAGCCCCTAGGATGCTATGAAGGTAGTTTTAAGAGTAAAGTTTACAGCTGTGAGTGCCTACATGGGACAATTAGAAAGATCCCAAATAAACAACCAAATGATGCATCTCAAGGCTCCTGAAAAAGAGGAACAAATCAATGCCAAAACCAGTATAAGAAAGGAAATAACAAAGATCAGAGCTGACATCAATGAAATAGAGAATTTCTTAAAAATACAAAGGGTCAATAAAATGAAGAGTTGGTTCCTCTTTATCTCAGGATTGATAATCCCTTGGCCAAACTAACCAAAGGAAAAAGAGATAAGATTCCAAGTAATAAAATTAGAGATAGAAAAAAGAGAAATAACCATACACATCACAAAAATCCAGAGGATCAGTAAGGACTCTTTTATATTCCAATAAACTGGAAAACCTCGAAGAAATGTATACATTTATAGACAACTCTGATCTGCCAAAATTGAATCAAAAGGACATAGAAAACCTAAACAGACCAATAACTACCAATGAGATTGTATATCATGACCAAATTTGTTTTATACCAGTGATACAAAGATAGTTTAACACATGTAAATAATTAAATGTAATTCATCACATAAATAGAATTAAGGACAAAAATCACTTGATCATCTCAACAGATGTAGAGAAAGACTTCAATAAAATTCAGTACCCATTCATCATAAAAACACTGAAGAAACTGGGGATATAAGAAACAAACTTCAGCTGGGCATGGTGGCGCAAGCCTGTAATCCCAAAATTTAGGGAGGCTGAAACAGGAGGATTGTGAGTTCAAAGCCAACCTCAGCAACAGCGAGGCGCTAAGCAACTCAGTGAGACCCTGTCTCTACATAAAACACAAAATAGGGCTGGGATGTGGCTCAGTGGTCGAGTGCCCCTGAGTTCAATCTCCAGTACCAAAAAAAAAAAAAAAAAGAATACAAATAATAGAAAATGCTGAATGTGAATAAAAAGGAACGCTTTTACACCTTTGGCCAGATTGTAAGGTAATACAACTGCTATGGAAATCAGTATCAAGATTCCTCAAAAGACTAGGAATGAAATGACCATATCCAGTTTTACCATTCCTAGGTGTTTATCCTAAAGATTTAAAGACATCATACTATATTGATATATACATACCCTTGTTTATGGGAGCACAATTCACAATAGGCCAACTATGGAACCAGCCTAGGTGTCTGTCAAGAGAAAAATGGATAAAGAAAACGTAGTAAATATACATAATGGAATTTTATTCAGCCATACAGAAAAATGAAATTATATCATTTGCAGGAAAATGAATGGAACTCGAGAACATTATGTTAAGCAAAATAAGCCAGACTTATAAGGTCAAAGGTCATATGTTTTATCTCATATGTGAAAAGTAGAGAGGAAAAAGGAAAAGATGTGGGGGATCTCATGAAAGGAGATCAACAGAGTAGAGGTAAAGGACCAGAAGGGAAGAGGAGGGGAGGGAAAGTGGAAATACTGGGGAATAATAGTGGCCAACATATGTTGTTTTATTGTGTGCATGTATGAATATATAACAATAAATCTCACTGTTGTATATGACTATAATGCACCAATAAAATATACAGAAAATAAAACAATGGCCAACATCTTCACTTGCCTGGGTTACAGCAATTATTAAAAAAATCTTTTTTAGCTGGGTTTGTGGCTCAGTGGTAGAGCACTTGCCTAGCATGTGTGAGGCACTGGGTTTGATTCTCAGCACTGCATATACATAAATAAAATAAAGCCCGTTGACAACTAAAAAAATACTTAAAAAAAAAAAAACTTATTTTTTAATTTTACGTAGTGCTGAGGATCAAACCCAGTGCCTCACACATGCTTGGCAAGCATTGACCTACATCCCAGTCCCATAAAACAATAATTTTTTTTTTAAATATTTTTTTTTAGCTGTAGATGGACATAATGTCTTTATTTTATTGCTTTGTATATGGTGCTGAGGATCGAACCCAGGGCCTCACGCATGCGAGGCAAGCGCTCTACCGCTGAGCTACAATCCCAGCCCCATAAAACAATAATTTTTGAAGTAGTCTCCTATTTGTTTTTCCCCAGGGAGACTACTGAACAACTGAGCCACATCCCCAATCCTTTTTCATTTTTTATTTTGAGACAGTGTCTCACAGATTTGCTCAGGGCCTTGATGAGTTGCTAAGGCTTGCTTTGAATTTGTGATCCTCATGCCTCAGCCTCCTGAGCCACTGGGGTTATAGCTGTGGGCCACTGCACCCAGCAGTCTCCTACTCTTTATCCTTGTCCTTCTAACTATAGAAAATTGTGAACTCACAATTTTCAATCATAGCAGAGTGACTCTATTAAATTTAAGTCGAATTATGTGTTCTCATGGACTTCTCATATGTCTCAGAGTAAAGCAAAGTAAAATAAGAGGACAAAATGCCTTTTATTTTTTTTATTATTTTTTAAAAATATTTTTTAGTTGTAGATGGATGCAATATCTTTATTTTATTTATTTATTTTTATGTGGTGCTGAGGATCGAACCCAGTGACTCACGCATGCGAGGCAAGCCCTCCATCACTGAGCTACAGCCCCAGCCCGACAAAATGCCTTTTAAATCGCCTGTAGTAGCATACGCACTCTAGCCCCCTTCACTTCTTTGTGCTCTCTCCTCCTTGTCCTCTTCACTTATTCCACACAGGACTCTGGCTTCTCTATGATTTCATAACCACATCAGACATGCTTTCACCTTGAGGCTTTGTGATTGTACTCCTTTACTGAATGATTCTTACTGAGATGGCAGCAGGGTCTACTTTATCTCTCTTTCCAATCTCTGTACAAGAATCACCTTCTTAAGGAGGCTTAATTTGCTTACTCTATATAAAATCACAAAACCTCCTTCCTCTACATTCCTAATCTCCTTTACCCTCTGTATATTTGCCATAACATTTATCATAGTCTAATACACTCTTATCATTTTTACACATCATCTGTGTTTCTTCATGGGATGTCGGCTCTAAAAGAACAGAGAACTTTGTTTTACAGTATGTATCCAAGAACCTGAGAATAGGACCTATCATACAGCAGATGTTCAAAAGTATTTTTGTCATTGTTGAAAAAATAAATAAATTTAAGGGAAGGTAGTGTAAATGTTGATGTGGATTGTTTGTCAAAATTATCAAGAATCTACTTGATAACTGAAGCTCAAGAAATAGTTCTAATGACTATTCATTAGAACCATAATCTCCTACATGCATTTTTCTGGCCTGAACTTTTGCAATTTTTAATATTCTAAATTTCTTAATATTTTATTCTCATATAGTCTTCATTTACCTTGACCTTCAAAATTCTTTCTGCCTTCTCTATTAATACCACTCTCAGATATTCAGCTTAAAGCAACTGGACAAAACAAATTTTGATATTCTACTTTTTACAAGTTGCTATTCAATAAAATGTTTCCTAAGTTTCTTTTAAAAAAATTTAAGTAATCTGATGAACAACAGGCAGCTTGAAACACATATTAATTCACAACGTATACTTCCTGACAGATCTCTTCTAGATGCTCACAATCCCATTTCAAGCAATTCCCATACTTGTTTGTAGTTAACATGCTTGATTTGGCCCATTCGTCACCTCACATCAAGAAAAGCCTTGGCAAAGAAATATTATATAATGGAATATATTGTTTATATGACATTATACATGTATATGACAAACATAATACATGTAAGTTTGGCTGGCTTGACCTTCCACGTCCCCTCCAGCTAGTGCCTCCCTCACCTGACAACTGAGCTTGCCAGTGCCTTGATCTTGGAACTCCGAGCCTCCAGAACTCTGAGAAATAAGTTTTATTGCTTATAAATTACTTAGTCTCAGGTATTCTATTGTTGCAGCACAAACAGTAATATGATTTTACTGTGCTGATTCAGGAAGAATTTTTTGGATATCATTGAAAACAATTTTTTCATTTCCTTGCTCTGTTTAAGAAATTTAGACACAAACTGTTAATCGGCTTCTCATAGTCAAAATCATGATTGGTAATAGTTCTAAAAGTCCTGACTCCCCATTAAATGGGTAATTCCTCATGATCATAATGTGGCAAGTGTGCTATAAAATGTTGAATCAAGTCCATATACCATACAAAGAAAGATCATTGAGTTGACAACAGGAGAGCATTTTTAAAGGTAATTCTGTTGCTAAACTAGCTATGTGACTTTGAACAAATCACTTCACTTAAAGAGACTTCAGTTTCCTTTTCTGTAAAATGAAAAAATAGAATGGATTAGATGCTCTCAAGAGGAGTCTTCTGTGCTGACACTCCACGTTATGATGCCTTGCGCTGTGCCCTTGGAGACAGAAAGAGGCTAGGTCCAGAGTTTCATCTTTTCCCACAAAGGCACAGAGAGTTAAACATTTAAGTGACTTGGTGAATGTATGATAGAGAGAAAACTGGGAAATATATGTCCCCCCGATTTTAGAGTCTGACGGAATCACAGTGCTATTGTTGTAAGGTCTCATCATCTTTACACTGCAGTTTCATAAGAAGTGCAAACAGATAAACAAAGGAGGTCTGAGAAGGGCAAACGTTTCAATAACTGTTCAGAGACTGTCCAAACAGAAAACACATGCTATTTCCCCTCAGCCTGACCAACTTGGCATTCACAGTACAAGCTCATAGGGGAGGGGCTGGGCCTCTCCAGGCAGGAACTGGAGTCAGAGGCTTCCCCTGCTGCTTGCTGGGAGAGGACATTAGGAATGCCTTTCAGTGCCAGGCTTCCTGAGCTATCTCACGGTAGGTAGCCACGGTAGCCACGCGGCTTGGGGCAATCTGACTGTATCTCATCTTCAGCCCTGCAGGAATCTGGATGCAGGCCAAATACAGCAGCACGAGAGACATGCTGGATGAGGATGGGGATACCACCATGAGCCTGTATTCTGGAGCCTCAACTATCACCCGGCAGCTAGAGCCCAGGCATGCAGGTACTCTCGTCTCCTGGAGTTCAAGTAGACAGAGCTTTTGAAAAACGCATTTGATGAGGTACCTCTCCTAGGAATATACAAAGTGGAGGGAAGAGGAAATATTTTCAAGGTTTGCAGTGTTGCATAACTCTGCACTTCCCGCAACTTAACGTGCCACATATAAACATCTGAAAAACTTAGTCTCTACACACGTGTTTTGTTTTCTGAAATCCAATTGCTAGCATAGTGGTTTGCAGCTGGGGGGTTGTCAAATTTCCTGAGAAGGAATAGCACACAAAGGTCAAACTGTATGCACATTAAAGCAACATCTCCTTCCTTTTTCTTCCAATGAAGACCAAATCAAGTGTTGCCCCCCCCCTCCTTTTTTTTTACCATCTGTGATCTGGTTTGAAAATTTAGATAAATGAAAGCTAGTGTTGAACTCATGGCTTTAAAAGGGAGATTTCCAAATGGACAAATTCACCCTGGTATTTTGTAATAAAAATTTTGCTTCTTGAAGCTGCAAGATCTTGGGAGAGTCATATCAACATCAGGTTTTTGTTTTTACTCTGTGCAATGAGGGGTGATTAAAACAAATGCTTTCTAAGGTATCCACTTAGCTCCAATTTCCATGATTTGATAATCTAAATAGTGGCCTCAGATTTCAATTACACCCAATTCCTATTTCTATTCGGCTCTGTTAATCTTAGAATATTATTGAGAAGGTTGAATCAAATTAAGAAAATGTTTAATTTTAGTTGCATTCAACTTCTACGTTATTTTATTTATAACCATTTATCCTATAATACAAATTTTTCTTTTCCGTTGATTTTCATAATTCACATACATTATTCCCTTGACTACTGAGCCAATCTAAAGCAGAAGTGACTTAATTCTAGAGAAGAGCTCACATGGTACTGAAGATAGGACTAGGTTCTAGGTTCCATTATGAGCTATGCACTTACCATTTTAGTGATCATGAACTCAGTACTTAAGTGTTCTGAGTTTCAGGTTCATTTAAAAATATCAATGATAGTAGACGGGTATTTAGTGCTTATGCTGTGTCTGGTATTGTTTTAAATATTTTATGCATAATAGTTCATATTAAATTAAACTAACATTGAATAGAAATAACAAAACCTTCCAAAAGTGGCTATGAATAGAGGTAAATGATGTAAAATACTTGATATATCACAGATACTTCAAAAATGTGAGCTTCCTTTCAATATTTAATACTTTGAAAATACTAAAGTGTTCTGTTTAACATTTTTTGTGTCAGTCTGTGTCAGAGAGATGTTCATTTGATGCCTGTATCTTAACATGTCATTTCACTCTGACCCTATCCAGGTTTTCCTCGAGTCTGTAAGTCAGGACAGACCCTTTTTCACTGTTTTCTTCCCTCTCGTTTAGGACTAACTTTTAGGTTTTCTTCTCCCTTCCCTACATTAAACCTTCACAATCACTTTCTATGCACAAATGACTCTCCCCCTGAGTCCCACTGATATGGCTTTTTGTTTTTTAGCTAAACTATTCAGTAGGCTGTCAGGGGACAGTAGGGGATTTCCAGCCTCCTTGACCTAAAGCTAAGTGGCAACAGGAGAGATGTGGTTTCTGTAGCCACAGGATGTGTGTAATAGGATACTAAAAGCTTTTCTTCTACAAACATTATGAAGAATCAGTTCTTAGGGCTTTGGTTTTGAGCGGCTTGTGCATAACTACATTTTTCACCTCTGAGTGGAGCCAGGAACTCTCACAAGGATTAGTGATCAGTATAAGCAGGAACAGTGTGTACAAATAAGTTCTGTTAAGGTTGGAGGACGGAGAGAGGGGTGTAGCAAGATAAAACACAAATGCAGCATTTGGCAGTCTTTTTGTAAGAAAGGGAAATCAGAACAGTTAGGAGTGATTACAAAGAAGTACCTTGGAGGCAAACATCTGGAAATAGTTACCTTAGCCTACATAAATGATATTTTGTTTTCATGTTCTCGTGATGATGCAAATATTTAGAAGACTGTCACTATAAAAGTCTCTTTCTTAAGAAAATATGTCTAATATAATTTTTGCTGTTAAAAACAATGGCAATGATCACTCTGAGAATTTTTTTGGCAATACAGAATATTCAAAGCCAATATAATGCTGTGGCAAAATTGTGAATGGCCATATACATTTATTTTTCAGATTTTTATTTTCTCCTTCAAAATCATAATTCTCAAATAATCATGTTTGTGCTAAAAAAAATCAACAAAATAGAAAGTAAGAATGAAACCCTTCACACATTTTCCATAAACTTATGTTTAGGGTACTGTTCTATCAGGCAATTGCAAAGTACCGAAGATACAATGTCAAATGTGATATAATTCCAGCTTACTCTAATACCATTCTCAGCTAAGCTACAACTATAATGGCATGCTCTGGTGGGAGCATGTGCTGGGTACAAATGACAACCTGACTTCTCTTTTATAGGGGTAAAGGAGATCAGGAATGACCTGTGATAGGGAGTGAGCATTGCACTGAGTTGACGTTAGGGACTGATGATAAGGAATCAGGAGCAGGGGTTTGGGGTTGAGGACCCTACAAGGAGAGATACAGGTAAAGTTGGAGGAGGAGGTTGGTGAGGGGAAAGTCTGGTAAGTTAAGGATGGTGTTTTAGGTCATACTGAGTTGTTTAAATGCCATCAATCCTTAAAACAAGATCAAAGAAGGATTTAAACAGAGAGAAACATAAAATGTATTCTTAGAAAACCATTTAGGCTACAATGAGGGGGCTGGACAAAGGAGGATTGAACTGGAGAAGCTGACACCCAGTTTTTTCACTGGTCTGGGTAGATTGGAATCTGGAACTGAGGTAGTAGGGTACGAAGGAGGAAGAGGAATCAGACATGAGAGATGTTGAGGAGACAGAGCTTAAAGATTGGTGTTCAGTTGCATGTGAGAAAACAACCTACAATTGCATCAAATATAGGTTGACTATAGTGTGTCAGATATTCTGTGGATAGAGCTGTCATTGACTAAGCCAGAAACTTGAGGAGGAACAGAAAAAGTGATGAATTCAGTTTGACTTTAAGAGACTGGTTGGAGGCAAGATATGCATTTGCGGTTGTCCAAAGACATTAGTATGTGAAGGATGTGGGTTTGTGGTAAGAATTCTGAGCTACACATGTATGAGTAAATTACTGGCATAGTAAATAAATAATGTGCTTAAGCAATTAAAATAAAATAAATAGCACTTAAATTTATGGGAGTGAGTGAGATCACAGAGGGAGAGAATGTAAAATGAAAACACAACAGAACAGAAGAATAGAGTGACGAGGAGAGGAGCTTGGGGAATAGCAACAACTGAGGGACAGGAAGAACAAGAGAATCCAATCAGAGCCACTAGGACTAAGAAGAAGACAAGGGTGGAGTATGCAGCTTGGGGACAGAGACACATAGAGGAAGGCAGGAAGGAGTAAATTCAAATGTAATGGGAAAGCCAAGGACACTGAATAGTAATGAACTTTAAAAAATTAACAAACACTGCGGAGTATTTAAGAGGAGACCAAGCACAGTTTAGTGTGGTAGCAATAAGGAGGAAAATAACTTACTGGTTATTTTTGATGGTAGTGCTTTGAAAAGGAACTGATGGTTAAGGAGTAAAACAATTTAAGTCATTTTCTCTTTTTTCATTCTTTTTTTTAAAAGATATAAAGCGTTATTGCTGAATTATTACAGGAATGAGTGAATGCTCTTTAAAATTACTTTTTTAAAAAAAAACACTTTCTTAGTTGTAGATGGACACAATATCTTTATTTTATTTATTTATTTTTATGTAGTGTTGAGGATCGAACCCAGTGACTCACACATGCAAGGCAAGTGCTCTACCACTGAGCTACAGCCCCAGCCCCTTTAAAATTACTTTTTAAGGTGTGAGAGATTCTAACTCAATTGTAAATTGAAAAGAAGT